>OZ010736.1:77233764-77328764 GCA_963932295.1 Tipula lateralis | reverse complement strand
GTTGACAAGGTATGCACAAACTTAAATAAAACATAATCGATTCGATTGTTATGTTTTTATATTTAACATTTAATTCTTTAATTAAACGGTTTCGTCCTCCATGACCAGTAGCATGGTGGGCATTGTTTATGATATCAAAAATTTCTTCTGTCGATACAAAATATTTAATTTGACCATTTGTTGTTACTGGAGAAATTAATTTCGTTTCCTTTCCGACGATGATTATATCGTACCTTTTTAAACGCCGATAATCTTGCGCTGTTTTTTGCTGTCGCTTCGATTTTGCTTCACTCACATCTCTGATGAGATTGTTGTATAATTTTTGAGTCATATAAAATGTATTATTATTTGTTTTTTTTAGCAACGCGTTAAATTTATCCTTCATATCGATAATCTATAAAAAAAAATAATTTTAAATTTAAGTAATATTTTTGCAGAACTTTAAGAGCCACTCACCACTTGTAAACTACAATACGTAATAATTTTTTAATTCCAAAGCCAAATAAATTTGAGTCGGTTTGTTGTTTTTGCAGCAACGAGAATTAGTTTGGTGAAATATGTAATTTTTATTTGTCGATCCACTCTTCTTTTAAAATCTTATATTGACACCGTAACGGGGAAAGAACATAGTATTGTTACATAGTAAGCGCTCGTTTTTTCAATTTTTGGTTGAAATCAAAAATTATTTTAAGGTGGATTTACATATCCGACGATTTTTCTGCGCCGAACATCATGTGACACACCAATTAGAAAGAGATTTTTCACCGAATTTGATAAAGACATGGCCAAAATTTATCTTTTCAAATTTTGTTTATCACTGAATCGTATGAAGCGCAATGTTCTGACACCGTCCCTTCAACTGCATCCGATGTTATTTTCGTATGTGGTCACCTACATATTTCCGCTCCTATGCTTAATTTATCTTTCCGTAGTCTTCACGTTAATTCTCCGGCACGATCTGTAGTAATTCCGCACCTCGTTCCTATTGCCCGATGTTGGTAAACTACGCTGACCCAAATGCTTTTTTAAATGTGCCACTTCCAAATCCAAAAGTTTCATTTCCAATATTCAGAACTCCACCACTGTTCAAGTCAAATCATTTTAGGTTCGAACGCTGGTTTGTGAATACAAAACTCAACTACTTTATATAATTTTTACGCTTTATTTCACACAAAAATTAACAGTTTATTATTATCGCACTAATTTTCCACAATAATAATCAACACGAACATTTAAACACTTTATATACTTATTATCACTTTCCTATACATATATATTCTGCTCGAACTTTCCATTAACCGTTTGCATGTCTACAATAAGTGAAGTTTCCATTTCTATTCATTCTTTGTATTTTATTAGCTACGCCCATTGAGCGAAATTGATTTTTATTTTATTCACGATCGTAAACATTTGCTTACAGGGTAACTTTTTAACTTCTGTGATAATTTAGAAGTATATTTTAATACTCACAGGCGTCACTGTGATAATTAACACTTGGATGAATTAGAGATGTCACCAGTGACAACTAAAAAGAGTTATAAATTATAGCAATAGGGGTTACCCTGTAACCAAATGTTTACACATACGAACAGAATAAAATTAAATAATGAAATAGGCGGAGCAAACAAAATACGACGAAAACAACATTCGCGTAGTGTAGAGATGAACTATAATCAATGTTCTACGAGTATTTGCGTCGTATAAATACGTGTAGACATTTGAGCTACGGAACAGTTCAATTTTGAATTTCGAAGTGTTAATATCGGGAAGTGCTTAAAAGGGAAAGTGAAGTCTTGAAATAATTGTAGTGATAATTATTGTGTAAAATAAGTGTAGTAATAATAATTTGTGAAATAATTGTGGAATTTATTGGGAAATAAATTTAGTGAAAACTTAATCTTTGCGAGATTATATTCACAATCCAGTGATCGAACCGGATAAATAATTTGAATAAACACTCGGCGAGATCGTAACAATACGAATAAAATAAAAATAAATAATGAAACAGGCGGAGCGAATAAAAAACTATGCCACGAAACTTCGCGTAGTGTAGAGAAGCAAACGAGGAAGTTCCACAAGGATTTACATGGTATATAAAGTTGTCGACATTTGGTTGAAAAACAGTTTAATTTTGAATTTTAAAGTGTTTCTATATCGAAAAATGATAATAAGTGAAAGTGAAGGTTTTAGTTTTTCGGGTGTTAATTATTGTGTAATATAAGTATAATTATTTTAAGTTTTTTTTTTTAAATATATTGTTGTAGATTTAAAGTGCATTTTGTCTTCTTTTTGAAAAACAAAATAAAATTAGAAATTTATTGGTTATGTTACACGCAGCTGTCAAAATATATCCTCTTTAAAAAAAAAGAAAAATGGAAAAAACGATCTCAGTCACTCTAATTGACGATTGGAAAACCTAAAATGCGATACCTATCGGAGAAAAAAATAACTGTGACACCCAGATAAAAATATTTACTAAACGTCAAATTCCATAGGTTTATGCTTAAAAAAGTTGTATAAAAATTTTTACAAATATATTTTAGCTTAATATGTTTATTATTCAATTAAATTTGAAATATGTTCTTTATGTTTTATAGGATAACAAAAGAATTTTATTTTAGTTAGTGTGTCATATATGTTTAATTTATAATTCAAAAAGTTCATTTTTTTATTTTATCAATATGTCAAAATTAAATGTCTCTTAATATTTTATTTTACTATCTAGTTAGACTCGAGTATATCTGAAAATATTTTATTTGTGTTTTTAATGACCCGTCGTATGTTTTTAAATAAGTTATAGCTATTTGCATTTTAGGAAATACACAAATATTGACATTTATGTGGGTGCGACAGTTACATTTTCTTCCGCTAGAGAACCCATTCCAAACGTCAATGGCATTTTTAAGTTTTTTCTCGCTTTGGTTTTTTCAGTAAAAAATACTGACAAAATCTTTTTTGATAATGGAAATCAGCCTTTATATGTAATTGCATTTTAGAAAATACACAGATATTGACAATCATGCGACAGTTAAATTTTCTTCCGCTAGAGAACTCCCATTCCAATCGTCAATTACCGTTTGCATTTCTACATTTAGCGAAGTTTCTTTTCTTTGTATTTTATTTTATTATAATAAAATTAATTTTATTTTCATTATATTATTTTATTACAATAAAATCATTAAAAATACAATTTATTATAATAAAATAGATTTTATAAAATATTTTAATATAATAGCTGTGTTTTAACAATATTCACTTGTCTAATTACAAACAGTTAAAAATCTACAAATTTATAAATCACTGAAAATTACAAAACGGCTTTATGTTCCTTAAATTCATAAAACTGGGTCTCAAAATATTGTGTTATGTGTATGAGTGAAAAAAACTGCACATTAAACTCGTCGAACACTGTATTTACATGTATTTACATATAAATACATGTAAATACAGTGTTCGCCGAATTTACACTGAAAATTATGTAAATCCACCAAAGCCGACTATAGTGTGTGTATTCACACAAACCTGCTTCTTTTTTTACACGAGCATAATCAAAGGAAAATATTAACCTTTGAGTGTGTTGGTAAACAAAAAAGTCCATATATCAAAAATTCAAAATTTGACGTTTCTCACTAACACTACTTAAGGTCTATTTCGAAAAACAGACGCACACTACAAACGGTTGAGTACTATTTTTCTCTTTTAAATCTCTACTAAACTGATAACAATTGTCAAATGATAATGGTAATTTTGAAAATGACATTTATGCGATGACAGCTTTATTTATGCAAAATAATTTTATTTGATTTTATAATAAATATAGATAAGTATTTGTGTAAATAAATATAATAATATTGTGGATAATACACAATAGTGTAATATTGTGGATAGCATCGAGTGAATGTTGTTAGTTTTGTGTAAATTCGAGTAGGTTAGGTTTTTAAACCCAAAATAAAGTATATATGAGTTGCACAGGAATTTTTTTTATTCTTAATTCATAAATGGTTTAATAAAACTTTTATCTATTTACATTAGATTTTATTAAAATATTTTTTTTCGAGTTAAAATGTTCATGTCCTAAAGTACACCTAAAGTATCGTTGCGTGGAACATTATCGCGTGGAGCGATAATGTAACTAGTTTTGAAGTCAATATAGTGTATTATATGATCGTTGAGTTTGACACAGAGAGTAAGACACGCTCATTCGTTTTTATTTTACCTTTTTTGTACATTTTTACTCAATAATACTTAGGTGGTGTGCGTTTGTTTATTTTCTACACTGTATTCGCAATCGTGTACGAATAGAAAAATAATCACAATACCGCTAAAGTTTGATATGCTTCTACAGCATATGTATGCATAAAGTTTGGTTTGTGTGAACACACACACACACACTAAAGTCGGCTTTGCTTGTGTGAACACACACACACACACTACAGTTGGTTTGAAATTCACCTTTAATTCTTATTGTTCTAACTGTTTTTTCGAATATGCTTTGACATTTCTTATGATCATATTGGACAGTCATATGCCAAAACATTTGCTAATATTACGTCGGCTTATTTTAAATATTTTACTTTGTTAAAATTCTAGAACTCTCTTACAATTGGTAAGTCCTTCACATACCATTGGTTTTTAATCAAATTAATATATTTTTTTACCAGATTGTAAAAATGAAGGATACATTTAATCAGTTACTCAACGAATAAATCAATAAAAAAAATGTTAATAACGCTTACATAACCCAAGATTTATATAGTAATCTTATTAGAGATGTGACTGAAGCGAAATCAAAGCGATGTCAGAAAACAGCTCAAGATTATCGACGTTTGAAAAGATATGACATAATCACTGTGGGAAAGGAAACTAAACTTATTTCCCCACTCACTGTAAATGGGAAAATTAAATATTTTGTGTCAACAGATGATATTTTTGACAAAATACACAATACCCATCTTTTGCTTAACCATGGCGGAAGAAACCGTTTATTTGATGAGCTAAATGTTAAATATAAAAATATAACGGTTGAAGCAATAAAATTATATTTAAGTTTATGTACAACTTGTGAAGCAAAAAAAAAGAAAACCAAAAATGCATCAAATTCAACTGTTAAACCTATTGAAAGCAAAAATATTTCAAGCTGCCGAATCCATTTTATAGATTTAAAAGAACAACCAGACGGCGAGTTTAATTTTATTTTGACGTATCATGATGAGAGTGAAGTTAGTGCTAAAAATAATAACAAAAAATTACACTGTTAAATTTATTTTTTTCCAATAAGAATTGAAAAATATACCAAAATTTAAAATTAAGCGATGATTAAAAACTGAAAGTTTTGATAGTTTAAGTGGAGGCACAAACTTGTCTAGTAGGTTTTCAAATTGCCAAATCATTAAACGTGGTATGTTGTAACATATAACCAATTTTGAAGACCATAATTATGTTCTACGATGTTATAAAAATCAGCAAATAAATTGAAACAAAAAAGTCTGTATTTCCGATCCTAGAGATGTCCAAGGGTTTCGACCTATATTTTCGAATATCTTAACTAATTTTCATTTCATGAGGGAACTGACATTAAATTGTGACGAGGTTTGCTATGGATTTCGGGACTTTAAAATTTTGTCAATTTTATTGCATCACAACTTTGTATCTTTAATCCTAGAGATGTCTAGAGGGTCTGGTTCTTGTTTTCATGGGATTTGGCATAATACCATTATATCGAGGTAAGATCATCTTATTATGATGAGAACTTCTCAATTTTTCGTAGAATTCAAAAATTTGAAAATTTCGGTTATTTTTTAAAATTGTATATCTCTGATCCTAGAGATGTCCAAGGATATTGACTCATATTGACAGATAGCTTATTAAATTATTGTTCTATGTGCAAAAGTATATTCATTTATGACGAGATTTACTACCATTTCTAGAACCTAGAATTTGAATGAATTTAACCGAATTTTATACGCATTTAGAATAAGTTAAAGATTGGTATTGCCACATTCAAAGGATCCTGATACATTATTCTATTGATCTGTATCCTTACAATACATTGTAAACCGATTATCAAATTATTATCAAAGATTTTGTAATTTGCTAATGATCAAGCAAATGAAAAGAAATTCAATAGGATTTTTTGTTATTTTTTCCTATTAGACCAATTGAAATCATCGCATAAGCGACGAACCTTTTTTTTTGTTTTTTTTTAATTATATCTCAAGTTTTAGATATGTCAACAGCTTCAGACCTACTTTTTTGGATAGTGTATCTAAAACTCGATGTATGTGATGGTTTTGATTGAGATCCAATCACTTTTATTACGATAATAATTTGATAATCGGTTTACAATGTATTGTAAGGATACAGATCAATAGAATAATGTATCAGGATCCTTTGAATGTGGCAATACCAATCTTTAACTAATTCTAAATGCGTATAAAATTCGGTTAAATTCATTCAAATTCTAGGTTCTAGAAATGATAGTAAATCTCGTCATAAATGAATATACTTTTGCACATAGAACAATAATTTAATAAGCTATCTTTCAATATGAGTCAATATCCTTGGACATCTCTAGGATCAGAGATATACAATTTTAAAAAATAACCGAAATTTTCGAATTTTTGAATTCTTCGAAAAATTGAGAAGTTCTCATCATAATAAGATGATCTTACCTCGATATAATGGTATTATACCAAATCACATGAAAACAAGAACCAGACCCTCTAGACATCTCTAGGATCAAAGATACAAAGTTGTGATGCAATAAAATTGACAAAATTTTAAAGTCCCGAAATCCATAGCAAACCTCGTCACAATTTAATGTCAGTTCCCTCATGAAATGAAAATTAGTTAAGATATTCGAAAATATAGGTCGAAACCCTTGGACATCTCTAGGATCGGAAATACAGACTTTTTTGTTTCAATTTATTTGCTGATTTTTATAACATCGTAGAACATAATTATGGTCTTCAAAATTGGTTATATGTTACAACATACCACGTTTAATGATTTGGCAATTTGAAAACCTACTAGACAAGTTTGTGCCTCCACTTAAACTATCAAAACTTTCAGTTTTTAATCATCGCTTAATTTTAAATTTTGGTATATTTTTCAATTCTTATTGGAAAAAAATAAATTTAACAGTGTAATTTTTTGTTATTATTTTTAGCACTAACTTCACTCTCATCGTATCATGGCCTTCGGACGATGTTTGTTATTTTGAGACCACTCAAATCAATAACGACAACAGAATTGGCTGATCAACTATTTGATATTTTTTCGTTACTAGGAGCTCCAGCTAATTTACATAGTGAAAACGGTTTTCATTTGATAAATGAAACTATTATAAAATTAAAAGAATTATGGAATGAAATACAAATTCGTCCCGGTGACCAACATATTCAAAATGAACTTCTATTTAAACAAGAAATCCGGGATTTTCAAAATATGTTGACAGAATGGATTGGTACTAATAAATACACCAAGTGGTCTCAAAGACTGAGAATAGTTCAATCTATAAAAAATCGAACATGTAATCCTAATATGAAGCAATCACCTTATGAAGCCATGTTTGGGACCAAAATGATACTTGGTCAAATGACTTCAAGTTCGTATAAAAATGTTCAATCTGAAGAATTACTAGATGTATTGGAGCCTAACGTGAAACTACACCTAAACCCAATAAATCAGTTACAGGAACAATCAATAAAGCTTCACCTTGAATATAAATTAGAACCATTAACTGGCAAAATATTGCAAAGTGTTGAAAATATTGAATATAATTTTATTAAATATTTAGACTTGCCAGATTCAACACACAAAAACACATCAGGTGATTGTATTAATTTCGACGAAATTGACATTGAAGCAGCAATAATTGCTGAAAATTTATTAACGGAAACTCACAACCAAAAATTATCAATCAATCCAAACAAATATAAGTGCAAAAAACATTCACCTAAAGCTTTCGTAGTTATTTATAGCCCAAAATGTCAACAAATGCAAAAACTTGCAAAAATTCAAAGTAATTTGGTGCAGAAAATTTACATATATACTTAATTAACAATGTATTGAATTATTATATTTTAGAAATTATTGTAGATTTGTACTATTTAGTTCTTTCTTTTTATCAAACTAAATAAATAATGAATTATCTAATCGTTTTTTAGTTTTGTTCTTATTCAACTGTGAAAGAGCTTTTAACGACTATTTTCTTTGGGATTATATATGAATTTTCACGCTTAAAGTTTATTAAAATAATTATTCATAAATGCTAATACCAAGGTTTTAGGGAAATAAATTATAAAGATAAAATTATAAAAATAAAACTAATTTTCTGATCTATTTTCATTATTTTTATTTCTTGGCGTAACATCTGATTTCGTTTTTTTGTGCTGGTGGTTCAAATAATTTAATACCCATGGTTGTTGGATTTTCTTGACTTTTTATAAAGTTCATCTCGTTTTCCTCCATTTTGAAATAAGTTGGTTTGTTAGTTTTAATTGCGGTTTCATAATTTATTAGTCATTTTCTAATCGTCAAACCGCTTGAACTCGCTAGTATTTCGATTTTTATCTTTGCTTAATTTACTATGGTTAATTTAGCAAAGATAAAAACCGAATTAATATGTAGTTGCTTTCCAATCAATAAGCCGCAAGTATACCGGTTCTTATGTTTGCTAAACTATAGCACAAAGCACTATAATAATAAGAGAAGTTATACTGAACAAGAAGCGCCATCAAAAATTGGCGACAAAATATTTAATTAAGAATAAATTGTTTTACTATTTTCACGAGTTTTGTTGTACGAATCGTATAAACGCAAAATTGAATAAACTTACATACATAGTCATATGGATTGGAGAGTGTAGTAGAAAAAACAAAATCATTGTAAAATAACTGCATGGTTCATTATATTCCATGCAATTTTCTTGCATTTATCGTTCTTGACCATTATCAGATTGTGTTCAAATAAAAAATACTAAATTCTACACATACATCCGTACTTGTACATAATTGGTAGTCAATATGTATATTGAAATCGCCAAAAAAAATCCTGGGAATATACGCATACAATGTGTAGGTGCCAGTAGAGAAGGAAATAGGCCAGTAGGTGGAAAATAAAAATAAAATAAATTTAAAAATTTCCTTTAATACATAAGTTTATTGATTATTATTTTTAACAGCTTTACAAAATAATTTAATTTAAAATTGTTCTCCACTGTCGTTTAATTGGTCCAAATCTTGGTTTTATTTTATTTATTTTAGCTCGTTCCATATGCCATTTACAGTGTTTTCTGATAAGTATTAAAACCATCAGATTCAGTAACTCCACGCGATGGTTATAACATGGATGATTATCATCATAAAATTGTTTATCAGTCTGTTCGGTTAATAAAGAAGTAACTATTTTACATTTTAAGCCCACAATATGGGCCTGCGATTTAAAAAATGAGTCAAAAATTAATATTTGTTTATGACATAGCTCATAAAATGATTGAGAAGGTGCCTGCAGTTTTCCAAAGCAATCAGACATATAATTTCTATGTTTTATTAAAAGTTCAGAAGAACACTCTACGTAGTCATTTTCCTTTAAAAGTGTTATTGCACAAGCCGCACAATTAAATTTTTTTAAAATTTTGTGAACCAAATAGCCTGTAAAATACCTAATAGATGTATCTGATGTAGAATCAGGTTCGTCAAGTAATGATCCGGTTTCAATAAATTCTTCGTCGATTTCAATTACAACTAAATAATTGTCCAAATCGTTTTCCTCGCCTTGGCAATTATTTGAGCAAGTTAAGCTAGAATTGGTCCCAATTCCAATATTTTCTTGTAAGCAATCATCATTGGTTTTATCTTCTCGAATAACTTCGATAAGGTTAGTATCAATATCTTCTTCGCAATTTCCTAAGGTCGAGAATGGTGTTAGATATTTAATTGATAACAATTTTGAGACTGTGTAGCTAAACTCATGAACAGATGGGTTGAAATTGTTACCATTGGCAGATCTAATTAAAGAAAAAGTATTTTCCAAAGCATCCTGATTTAATCTTGAGGTAAGTAGATATTTTATGTCAGGATTCTCGTGTGTTAAGGATTTAAGTAATAAAATAATTCCGCGAATAGTTTGAATCATTCCGTCAAATGAGTAAACTTTCTTTAAATTAACTAATTTAATTGTTGCCATATAAATTAACATTTCGTTAAGGAATTTTAAATTCACACAGTCATCGTTTTTTAAAGCGCACTTAAATTTATTAGGATCATACAAACTTTTTGAGTTTAAACAATCAAATAATTTGTCAAGGTTATCAAAAAAAATTAAGGTCGCAGGTACCTTATCTTTGACGGAATCGGAGAATTTACTTAAATCACATGCTGTTTTTATTCCAGCCACAACGCTTCGGCTAAATACTTGAGTTGCTAGTTTGACTTTCATTTTATCAAAGTGACCTGGATTAATGTGTTTGTCGGTCAATTTTGGACACATTCGAGTTGGAGATGATTTCTCTAATTTATAAAGTTCCCGAATAACTTCCCAGCTTGCTATACCATCAGGTGTTTGAATGTCAGACGTTAGCATGCAGTTGCGGAAGGATTTAAATAAGTGTGGAGGGTCAAAAATACTTACGATTTCAGCAGTGCCATCGTGATTTACAAGCGGGTTATTGGTATTTGTTCCCATATTATTCAAAGCTTTGCGATTATTGGACCCTTGGTCACATATTACTGCTTTGACTGCCAAGTTTAAAGAACTGCACAATGTTACGTTTGTCTTTATTAACGTAGTTAAAGAACTGGATGAAATTGCATTCTCTGAGACGTAGTAACTTAAAATGTTTTTCCAGTTACCAATAATGCCACGCACCATGAAAACACACACGTAATTACCAATTTCTGCCGTTCTATAATCATCACCCAGATCAACAAAACCATCGACACAATCACGAATTGAATTATACTTTAAATCTTTGCGAATCTTAATTTCGTCAAAAATTAAACTGCATTGTCTGTTGATTGTATCTAACGATTCAATTTTCTCCTTTAACTTCTTTAGCATTTGTACATTCTCCGTTCCCGGGAAGAAATTTTTTATTGGTTGCCACCGTATAAGCGAAGCTTTCGACGGTAACTCAAAATTTAATCTATCTCTCATGAAATTGTATGATTTAGGCGATCGGTAATAAATGTTTTGTGCCAATATTTTAAACGATTCTGGCCACTTATGTGTTTTCGATCTGTCTGAAAGCAACAATCGACAAAAATTTTTTGAATGCTCACTTTTGTTTGCATTAGAAATTAAATCACTTAAATTTGGCTTAGGTTGACTCTTTAGTTGTAGGAATTTTCTTTCTGCTTTTCTAGTTTGATTCTGCAAGATCTTAATTTTTTTGAGTAATTTAATTTTATCATTTCGTAGTTTATCAATTCGAAGAAAACATTTGCGATTTAAAGACCGATAAATGTCTACGTTTCTTTCATTCCTTTCGCAATAACTGCATACTGGCTCTACAATTTCTAATACGTCGTCAAAATATGGGTCCGGCAATTGTGAGATTTCGGTTAAAGATAAGTTTTCATATTGTTTGTTTGAGTAACTTTTAAAATTTGACGAATTAAAATGCAGTTCTTGTAACGACACAACTTCAGAAGGTATGTTTAATTGTTGAGTAAGAGTATTTAATTTACCCCCCACAGTTAAATCATCAGTTTGACTGAAGGTGCATGCGGTTTGTAAACTAACATTTGCGGTTTGCAAAGCGACATTCATATCTGAACTTGGTTCTAGCAAGGGTAAAACTTCATTGTATATTTGTTGAGTTTGTGATTTAGCATCCGAACTTAAAATCGATCCGATAAGGGTTGGGTTAGTATTTAAATTAATCGCAGTCGCTGATGATGAAGGGATTTTCAAAGTAATGTCCTCATCATCGACAGGCAAACGAGGCAGGCATAATGTTGGGACAGCCGTTAATTTAAGCTTGCGCTTTAGAATGCAACTTGGCTCAAAATGTTTTGAACACAAAAATATTCGCTTTTTATTCAATGGTGATATGCCACAATTTTTTAACCAAAGCTCATGGTTTGAATAATTTTGCGAATATTTGAAAAGACGAGCACCGTCTCGTTGTTTGGAATTGCATTGCAAAACAGCACATTTAACGCCCGACGGTCTACTCATATCAACAAATTATAATATTATAATAATAACAAATTACACAAATTAAAATTTATTACACTAAGTCACACAAAAAAAAATTAAATATGTACCAAAATACAATTTTTTTATTTACACACAATGGCTAACAATAAGAAATGCAAAAATATTTTTTTATAAATTTGAAATGTAACGTAAAACACGCAGCTAGCTATATTATTTTATCCCGATTTTGTTTTCCTTCTACAACAAATTATCATATATATAATAGTAATTTGTGCTTCTACTTTCCACTACACTCAAAAATATGTTGTATAATTTTATTTTTACTGTTGCGTATAGATTTTACGAATGTGGTAGTGAGAGGTTAATGTGAGACGTTAAAGTAGGTTCAAAAAAATAATTTATGAAGAGTGTCGCTAGTAAAAAAATGGCATTCGAGAAACACACCATATGATTTCTCTTAATATTATAGTGCTTTGTGACTATAGCAATAGTAAATTAAGCCTAGACAAGAACCGAACTACAAGCGGTTAACTAGCTGGTACCAGCGGTTGTTCGATTGAAAAACAACTATTGACGCGTGTCTCATTTATTCAAAAAATACTCTTTCGTTGGAAATAAAATCAATGACAATTATTTGAAGTTATCTGTTTTCAATTTGGAGGTGCTGAAAAATCATTCTTTACATTCTCCCAAAATATCATTATCTTCCATCTGTTCCGATACATATATAAGAATACCTGGCATATTGATGGCAAGAATGCCCGCAAATTGTTTAGGACTTTAAATTTTAGTTTGTGAATCTTTCGACCACCAGGAAAAAGAAGTAGAAGAACCAATGATTAGGACCATAAATATTTTGATGGAACTTTTTCTTCTTTTCAACCCAAAACCTTCATCACAAGTTGACAATTGCAGTATTGTAACTATGTAGTTACAAAAGCAGACCATTTTTATATTCCGATTTTGTGCACTGTCCGATCACTATACATTACATGTAAGTGAACTAGTTATATGTAGTTTTTATATAATGAATTAAGCAGTAAGCAATTTCCTGCCCACCCCGTGAAGCTATGTTTCATTTCAGACATGCACGATGCCTTTATTGGGTGATAAATTGTGAACATAGTAAAAGGTCCGACACGGTGTGTTGGTAATAACAAACCCTTGAACGAACTAGTGTAAGTAGCGTTTTCATAAGATCAAACGAAATGACTCACTCGTTGTTAATGTCGTTTTTGTTTATGGAATCAATCTTCATTTCATTTCTCGCCAGTTCAGCCTTTCTATGATGTGACTCTTTATCAATCATAACTTTTTGCCGTTCCTCAAAAGTTGTGTGCTGTATTTTTATTGCGAAATGAATGAGGGGGTTCCCAAATCACATAAAAAGATACAACTTGTGGATAAGAATAGTTTTATATTTTAATTTGTGTTGAAAGCAACGTTAAATAACGTGAAATTGAAATTTAGTGGGTTGGGTTACTTTGCTTCTCAACGCCTCAATTCAGTAAGTGTTTTTAATTGTAGATTTCAGAAAACAAGAAATTGGCTATATCAAAATTAAAACCTAGAAATAAAATTACTTTATATTTATTATATGATCTTACTGGTTTTATTTAATTTTAACTTAAATTAAATCGAATTATAATTCTGAACATTATCAGTTTTAGAGTGTACACTCGCATAAATTCAATTTAAGAATATAAAAACGTAGGGAAATATTAACATTTACAAAAGTGTAATATAAATATGCACATTCACCGGAAAATGAAAGAATTATTAAATATATTTAGTTTTATCTTTACTTTTACGAATCATTTTAGCAAATTTGCACATTTCCCGGTAAATGTGGGCATTCGCCAATTTCGGACTTTAACCGTAACATATACATTCAAATCTATTACGATTTTAGTTTACTTAAATTAAATATTGTGACATTCATAAACTTACAATTTCAATGTTGACATGAATACTTATGCAATTAAAGTACAACATATGTAAGTAATATTAAGACTGTGAATTGTATTTTCTGTCAGCTTAATTTTATATAATTCAAAGTGACTACTATAATTGTGTATACTATAATTGATAAAATAATTAAAAATGGTAAGTATATACATTAATTGTTTTGGGTGATTTGTTTTTATTCTATTGCAGATGATGGTTGGTGCAGAAATAGTGTTGTGCCTCAGTGATTGAAAAATATATTGTAGCAATGTATTGTTTTAATGAAATATATGTATATATTTGTGATGATAAAAATTGTGAGTTGAAGATTTTCTCGTTCTGAAACAACACAGGGAATTAAAAGTACTGTAAAAGTGAATTGTGGTGATTGTTAATAAAATTTATAGTGAAAAACAAGCATGTGGTTATTATTCACAAACCAATGATCGAACCGTGGATTGGTTTGAATTACTACTAGGGAAAAACGTAAAAATTTGAATATCGCAAAAAAAATGTTATGATAAAAAGGAAACTAACGGATTACTTAGTAATTTAAATATATTAAATGACTTTCACGTTATTAAAACAACTCACACATTGTATTTTAATAATTTAATTTTTGTAAGAACAAAATCACACACATCCACTACACTTCAGCACTTTGACAGTTCCCATGAAACAGATGGTTGTGTTTTTACCATTTTACACGAACATTCTTCAGAGGAGTGTTTGGCGCTCCTAAACCGCAATGGAATGGAATGCGACCGTCGATAAAATGGAATAGTCGACCGCCCATGTGGCGCAGTAGTTAACGCTGAGGCAGTTGAAGTGCGAGATACCGAGTTTGAATTCCATAGGAGCAGGATGCAGAAAGGTATTTTTCTCCATCGATCGTTTGGGCGGTGTGATCGGTGGTGTGAATGAAGACATTTTAAGTTTAGAATCCATGGCATCTCATCGTCCATATCAGTACTATAAGCTAACATGGAGTTGTGCAATGCTCAGATGGTTCTACGTAAATCGGTCCTATAGCTGTTCATCCAAGACCATGTGGTATCACAACGGACCGTCGCCTGTCTAAGTGTGCGGTTTAGCAGCCACTTAACAAAACAAAATTCATCGTTATGTGATAATGGATGAGACAGCTTGAAAATTACACACCAGAATCCAAAATATACTAGACGGCCAGCTGAGTGGACAGCAGCCGAGGAACCGCGTCCAAAGCGAACAAAAGCAACAGTCGGCCGATAAGGTGGTGGCGTTTGTATTTTTTTTTTATATATTTTTTTAGGGCGGACTTTTAGACAGTCCTAGCTCCTTGTAACTGTCAGAACTTCTGCACCCAACGCGTGGTCCTTCCAGTAAAGGTTGATAGCTGCCTTAAACTTGTGCATTTTATAATCCAACGGAAACTGAAAACCGGATAACGAATTCCATTTCCCTGTTGTTCGATGAATAAATTCGCGCTTTGTACCTTCAGTTCGAGGTTTCGGCAGCTTCACCGTAAACCTATGCGCATTGACCGTTCCTCGTGTTACCCGTCCTGGCGTAACTAATGGTGGTATTTTCTCCTTTAATTCTGTAGAACATTTACCATTTATTAATCTATAGAACACGCAGAGTTCTGCAACATCTCTGCGGTGTTGTAGGCTGTCTAGATCTTTCGTAAGTCTGGAGTTTCGTATTATTCGTATGGCACGCCGCTGAACTCTATCCAGCAACTGGAGAGCAGTGCCATATGCTCCACCCCAAACTTGACAGCAATATTCTATACACGGTCTAATAAAGGTTTGATATATTTGGAGAACCTGATGCGATTTAAAAACCCGTCTGCATCTATTGAGGAACCCGAGTTTACGTGAAGCTGATTTGGCCAATGCGATAATGTGTTCATTCCATTTTAAATTTTTATTAATTTGAACACCAAGCAGACGAATTAAGTCACAACCCACGAGAACGTGGCCTTTACCACAAAAGGATATTCCTTGCGACTTCTTTTACGCGAGAACGTGCATATTTGTGTTTTTTTTCTCGTTAAATTTGACCTGATTTTTGACTCCCCACTCAAATATTGTACGCAAATCGGAATTAAGCGAAGTGACAACTTCCAGCCGTTTACCGTTTAACATTGAAGGAGTAGGCTCAACCTCGAATGAAATAGAAGAGTGCAATGTTGCATCATCGGCAAAACTGTGGATAGGGTTCACAATGCTATCTAACAAGTCATTAATGTATAACAAAAACAAAGTTGGTGACAAAACTGATCCTTGAAGTACTCCGGCATTTGGGGAGTGTGTCGTTGATGATCTCCCATTTAGCACAACGTTGATCTTTCGGTCTTTGAGAAAGCTTTTTATCCACTTGATGGTCATCGAATCTAAGCCGTATGCCACAAGTTTACAAATAAGATTCTCATGCCAAACCTTGTCAAAAGCCTTGGATATATCCATAGCGATTGCAAAGGCTTCTACATGGTGCTCAAGGGCGAGATTTGCTTGTAGCATACGTCAAAAGAACGGTTGTAGAGCGACTTTCACGGAAGCAATATTGTTTATCTGAAATTATTTTATTAATCTCAAGATAATTCACCAGTTGTTGGTTAATGCAATTCTCAAAAACTTTTGGATGCAAACGGAATAAATTCTCCAAAGACTATCTTCATTAAGGAATCACTATCAACAGCGACTATTATTGTGCATATTTGGATCGATGGAAGGCTGAAATCGCAAAGAAACGGCCACATTTGCAAAAAAAAAGTGTTGGTTCACCAAGCCAATGCAGTAAATTTTTCCTGTTTTCAGATCTCAAGATCTCTTGCTGGAACGAAATTTAAGTCCAATGATGAAGTAATCGTTGAAACCTAGTTTGACGAGAAAGAAAAATCGTATTATAACAGTGGTATCGAAAAGTTGGAAAATCGTTATACTCGTTGTATCGCCCTCGCAAACATGTTGAATAATAAAATCGAGTTTTGTCACAAATTTGTTTTTTTCTAACTTATCCTACGGACTTATTGAATCACCTGCGTTATCTATGTATACACCCTAATTACCAAAGTAAACACTTCAAACGACTCACCTTTATTCGTCCCACCTATATTCGTTCCATATGACATGCTATTCCTTAAGCCGAATAAATCGGACTAGACTTCATCTAAAAACAAAAGGTTTTCCAATAAGAGGTTTCATTTTGAATAGCCTGCAATCGCAAAACTAAAGCACTTTTTGGCCGCCGTGAAGCACCTTTTTAGCCGTCATTAGTGAAACTGATGGAAAAATATGAGAACAACTGTTGGAACAAGTTAGTGACGTGAAGAATCGAAACCACGTCCTTCGCTTCAGAACAACTGAGAATATTGCTGATGTTACCCGTGGTGTTGAAAAAGATCCAGGTTAATTCATTTCTCGTCGAATTTTCAAATTAGACACTCCACAAACAAAATTACACCGTATATTGCATAAAAACTTACGTCTTAAGGCTTTTAAAGTTCAGTTAATACCAGAACTTAAGTCGGTCGATCACCATAAACGTCGTGTCTCTACTGATTGGACTCTTCAAATGCATCAAAATTTTCGAGACTACGTTAATAAGCGAAGAATTGTTTCATTTGGCGCTCAGAAAATGAAAGGATGAATGTTGAAAAGTCTCTTTATTCTCAACGAGTCACTGCTTGGTGCGAACATGTGAATTTGCGAACATGTATTTACCCAGAAACACAATTTCAAACGAAGACAGTTGCGTTGAATTATACTAATAAAAACATAATAAATTTATTGAAAATAAATCATAAAAAAAATGTAAAAAATTAAAGAAAATCTAAATTAACTACTTTTAGAAACTGACGTCAGGCAAAATTTAATCTATGTTATTATATTGTAATTAAAAAAACTTTGTTTAATTCGGTTTATAGCCTTATTTTAGATGTGCACATTTGTTATCGCACTCCGTTTCTTTCTATAAATCTCTTTTTTTATATTCTAATTTCTAACCACCACCATTACACCAATACCCGTTTACCATGCAGTACCACTAATAAAAATCATTATTAATTTATTTTCGTAGTATTTAACAACTCTACCCAACTAAAAAAATGTTAATGGTCAGTATTTACAATTACAATACATTTATAATTTTAACCTTATCGGACTTTTTCTGTTTCGTTCTGACCTTTCCAGCTCACCTCCTTCATAAACACTTTTTTTTCTAACAACCCGTTTATTTTCAGCCTTCCGATCTGAACTTTTATTAAAATTGCCTTCCTCTGTATTGATCTGGATCCGATCTGGACTCTTATAGAAATTGTATTGAGGCCGTCGACGTAATTGATTTCCATGTACTATTCGTTTATCTCTATTATATAATTCAATTTTCTATACATATTTACTTAACTTTTCTATAATTTTACCGAGTATCCATTTAACGTAATTTTTGAAATGCTTTTGTAATAATTTTTTCACCAATCTTAAAATTTAACCGTTTACATTTTTTGTTATCAACTACCCTTTGATTATCATTATTATTATTATAAATTTTCCCATTTCCCAAATTAAATCTTATCTCTTTTTTACCAGTCAAGCTATCTAATAAAATTCTAGGCTTGAAAGTAAATATCATCTCAGTCGGAATTTGCTTTGTCATCATACTTGGTTTATTCCTATTTATGCTCAAAAATTCTTCAATATATTTGGTAATATTCAAATTACTAAACCGTGACTCATTGTCCACCAATAACAAAAAAGTACGACTTTTAAAAAACAAAAAATCTAATTGAATTCGATGAAATGGCTCTTCAGGTTCAGGCCACTTACTAGTCACTCTTTGTTTTGGTACGTTACTAATCTGTTGACATATTTTAGATCCACTCACAAATTTTTCTATGTCACAATCAATTTTATTCCACCACACATACGTTCTAGCAATAATTTTCATTTTTATAATACCAGCGTGATTTATTTCATTATGTAACAATTTTAAAATTCCTCTTTGTAGAGTGTTGTGTTGATCTTCACACCGAGTGGACGTGTTTTTAAATAATAAAATAAATGCGTTTGTGGTGTGTGTGTGTGTGTTTGTGTGTGGTTTTA
The DNA here is from genome assembly GCA_963932295.1 of Tipula lateralis. Lineage (NCBI taxonomy): Eukaryota > Metazoa > Arthropoda > Insecta > Diptera > Tipulidae > Tipula > Tipula lateralis. Next base: position 77,309,568 of record OZ010736.1, on the reverse strand, counting down.
AATCGGATCACAGATGAGTATCACTATTATATTATTATATTATATTTTATTATTATTGTAATTATATTATATATTAAATTATATTATATTGTGTTATATTTTATTATATTTTGTACGATACTATCTACTACAGCTCCATACGCTATTACGCATTGACATCTCACAGGCAATGTTTTATACTAGTATTGGGATTGTGTTACATTCCGTTCTTGTTTCTCCTTTATATGCATAATATTGTTATATATAACGATTCGTCTTTGAATCTTATATACATCATTTCAATTCATTCTTCTTTCGACCTTTGTCTTGTACAGATGTGCTTAAATATCGTATAAAAATAAAAATATAAAAATAATTTCAAGTATTATTTCTTAAATTATTTTCTTGTGTGGCATAAAGTACCCAGTGCTTATTTAATATTGAAAATTTTAATTTCCATAATAATTAAGTAAATTGAGAAAGTGTTTTATTTCTTTAAATTCTCATTTTTTTTTTGCGCCAAAATATTATCCATAAAAAAAATAAAAAACACTTTCACTCTCCGCACAAATCAGTTAGCGGTATGCCTCCACTGCAAGTCTGTGATATTGGTATTGAAAGAGTAAACTCTGTGAAATACCTCGGAGTAATATTAGATGAACGTATGTCGTGGCAGGACCACATTAATACTACTTGTAATAAAATTGCTCCACTTGTTGGCCTCATCAGGAAATTATGATGGTTTCTTCCTACGTATGTTCTGCTAAAAATTTATTTTTCATTTATTCACTCAAGGATTAATTATGGCATTCTTGTATATGGAACTGCTTATGCGTCAAGGCTTAAGCAACTACAAATCATGCAAAATAAAAGTTTGAAAGCAGTTTTTAAACTGCCTATTTTATTTTCTACTAAAGAACTATATACTAGAGAAGATCATTTAGTTTTGCCCATTATCATTTTACATGAATTTCAAATTGCTATTTATATGTATAAAATTCTTAATGGAATGTCATTGTCTAATATTAAGTTTATTTACAATAATCACAATTATCTAACTAGACACTCCGACAAGCTTAGTATTCATCATATAAAAACAGAATATGGGAGAAAATCTATTACATTCCTTGGTCCATTAGTTTTTAATAAAATACCAGATAAAATAAAGAAATCAGAGTCATTTTTAAAGTTTAAGTTCAATTTAAAAAATTATTTAAAATCATTAGTTTCTATGCACTTTAAAGCAAAATTGTCACAATAAGTACGAATATATATTTTATGTCACATAAGTAATGATGAGTATAATATTGTTTTTGTATAAAGGTAAAAATAATTATATTTGAATTATATGTTTTTATATAAAAATTATAATGTATCACTGATTAACCTTTAAAGGGCTCCTGTCCACTTGATAATCAGTGATACAATGAAGAATAAATAAATAAAAAAAAAAAAAAATCATTTTCAAATCACACACACACCACCATATTCCATTGAAAACGATCGCATGCTTCGTATGTTTCGTCTTCTTTTGTTTGACTAGCACATCGCTCTTCATACAATTCTCTTATTTTCCTTTCCTTTAGAAGATTTTTAATATTTTGGTTTATGTATGTTTCAAAACATACAGCAGTAGGGATTTTGTTTATTTAAATTTTAACACGATCACTGCCATGATGCGATCGTTGTGTAGGAAAATGTAAATATATTCAATGTAATTGGCGAAATACATTTTATTTTTATAAATTTTTGGATTGTGTCTGTGTTGTATATGTTACGGTTAAAGCCCGAAATGCGGCGAATGTCCGAATTTACCGGTAAATGTCCGAATTTACAAAAATGTATGTTCAATCTACGTTTATCTACAAATTTAGACTATATTCACATTAACTCTTTAATTATTTTTATTAAAAAATGATTTCGTAGCAGACCCTAGAATGATTTCGTAGTAGACCCTAGAATGATTTCCTCGAATTGTAAAGGCTAACGGCTTCTCTAGTTCTCACGGGCACGCGGGAGGTCGCTGCGCTCCCCCTGCTTATCCCTCCGAGGGGCTTTAGATTTCAACTTCGGGGGACGTAGGAGCCGCATGTAGGAACGGATTATATAGAATCTATTAATGGATTTCGGTACACTTCGGGTCACATTTTTTGTAAACTCGGACATTTACCGGTAAATTCGGACATTCGCCGATTTCGGGCTTTAACCGTAACATATATACATCATGATTTGATTGTTGAAAACGCAAATTTACACATGACTGTCTACATTTAAATGTCCTAGGTATTCATATTGTATATAACAAAATTTTCGTTTCGTCCATCAAAATTCTGTTTCCTATTTTTATTAATGATTTTTTTTGTTTATTTTTATTCAATATTTTATACAGGTGTTATATACATATATACAGGCGATCCTTGACTTACGTCGTAGATGCGTTCCTGAAAAATGCAACGTAACTTAAAACGACGTAAGTCGGAAAAGTATTCAAATATGTAATAAAAAATATGTTGGTTCTGTACAAAGTACAATTTATTCAAATTCTAAAAACGCAAAAATAAAATAAAATTAAATATAATTTAGTAGTATGTACGTAAATTGTTTCGTTATTTGTTTTAATCTATAACCCTTCGAATTCATCAGATAATGAAATACTTTCATCGGATGATGAATTAGATGATTGAGGCGATGTTTCTGTGACCAGTAGGAAATATTAATTAAGAGTAGATTGACTTGAACTAGCCTTATAAGTTTCAATGTACAAGTCACTGTCTTCATGACGGTCGCGCAATTAAATTAATTCATGATAGTTAGGTTAATAAATTTTCTACGTCAGACAAATCAACATCTATGAAACCAATTTTTTTTGGCCATATTGACGATTTGAGTTTGTACTTCAGCTACATCTTCAATAGAACTGGTGGACTGATTCGACCAAAGCTATTTCCACGATCCAGCAATAGTAGTACCGCTGACTTTATCCCAAGATTTGCTAATATTGAAAACTCAAAGGCATGTTTTTCTGCTGTGGCCAAATATGTTCGCGAGGGCGTTATTTTCAAGTACTAAGAAGCTGTTTTGTCGTTAAATAGTTGATGGCTTAAATGCCCATCTGCAACAATGTTTTTAAATTGTTTGCAGAATGGCGTTTGCTGCAGTTGTGTCTGCGCTAGCTGACTCAACTGAAATTTTAATATTTAGGAATTCGTTCCGATTTTTAAAATTTTGGAACCAACCTCGACTTTATTGGAAAGTATTTGTTTCTTCGTAGCTTAGTTTGGCAAGAGTTCCGAAAATACTCTTAGCTTTGGTTTGGATGATCGACGTACTAAATGACGTGCGTGTGTGTGACACATAGTTAATAAGGAAGGTGTACACATCCTTAGAGATTTTGTAGGACAGGAGTATTAAGATTTGATGCAGAACACGGGTATGTATCTTCCATTATCGCAGGTACATTTTGGGATTGTGGTTAAGGATCGTTTTAGTCTGGAAGATTGTGACGGGTCGGGCGGGGATTGGATTTAGTGGCGGGGGTTTGGAACTATTTAAATAGGGGTCGGCGGGATTGTAGCAGTTTTGCAGTGGTGGTTTAGAGGCATTCAGTTTTTCAGAGTGATGGGAGGTTTTGATGTTTTGGCTGGATTTTTGAAGGATGTCGCTCGATTCTGGAGTGGGCTGAGGTTCTTGGAGGAAGCGGTTTTTGTAGGTATTGATAGCTGCATGCTGGTGATTTGTTCATTGACTCATGGTGCTGCTGTGGTTGGGGGGGAGAGGGTTTCGAGGCTGGATTTGATTGGGACGGGCATGAGGGTTGATCTTTTTGTGGTGGCGGTTTGGAGCTTCAGTTGGCCTCCGGGGTTTGGACGCGAGTGGGATTAGTTGAAAGCTGGAGGATTAGCCGGAATGTGAGGTGTTTGGATGGATTTCAGTTTGTTGGATGCAAGTTGAAATAGGTCTGCACTTTTTATTTTTGTGAAGGTTGGTGTCCCGTTGTTGAGGGTGCTCTGAATGAGTTTGTATTTTGGATGCCTACGATTGGGTTCTCGTGTTAGAGTTTGTTGACTACTAATAGATGTATATTTGGATGAATGTTGAGTTTGGATCGTGTTTGGTTTGCTTGAATGGGGTTCGCTCCGAAGGGTGTCGATTTCCTCCACTTTTGGGGTGCTTCTGCTCCATATTTTCTGCCTGTATGTGGCATCCCTGCCTGCTTTATTGTCTATCCATGCGTTATTTCAATTTATTAAGTTTCGTATTTGGATTCAAGGATGCTTTTTGAAGATAATGTCAATTGTTCTTTTTTGATTTATGGACGGCGAAGGTCGGAGCGGATCTACTACATTTGTAGTAAAGTGACATCCCTGATCACGACCATAATACGAGCATTGCATTTCAATAACATTGCATTGCAGTAATATAAAAATAATAATAATAATTTTTGAAAAAGGTTTGGTTTTAATTACTTCTATAAGTGTCAAGATGATTATACTTGGAGGGGGTTTACAAGGAAAGTTTATTTTATTTTGAAAACGATGTTGCATAATTTGTTGAATGTAAACGTTTTCAGAGATTTATTTTGATTTCCTGATAAACATATTCTAATATTATGGTATCATCAGCGTGATGGTTGACGGGTAATAATCTAGTATACCATATTAATTTAATTTATGGTTACAGATTCAGAAGCCGTAAGTTAATTAATTAAGAGTTTTAAATTTTGATAGGTGTACGGACTGGAGTTTAAATAAATAATAAAATTAATAATAATTACGTTACCGATTCCTATTAAGTAAGTTTGTTGTTAGAATTTTCTGTAAATGATTTAATTTTAATACGTTATAGCTAAGTTGCAGGTTATAGCTAACTTACTCAATTATTTATTTATATAAATAATTTACCCTATTCCCGAATTGAAAGTTTATTAGGTCGTGATAATGTATGTATATGAAATGCTGTCGGGTCATAAAATAAATAAATATTGCTCCTCACGTTAGATGGTGGTGGATCTGGAAATATAGGGACGCAATTTTATATGCAGTTCTCCAGAAAATTCTCCAGTTTCAACTGCTGAGATAGCACAAATACATATGTTGGAATTAGAAATGTCCTTCCTATCCAAATAAAAATAATGTGAAAATGATATAGATCTTACTAACAAATTATATTATTTTACTAATTATGTAACATGAAAATGGTTCTGCTGAAGATTGTCGCCCTAGCCTATTTTGATTCTCTGATGAGCATGTTATAGACTTATGGTAACATTATCGTAATGGATGGCTTAAACTATCATACCAAATTAATTAAATTGTTTCAGATACCTGAGCCATAAGTTAATAAATTTTCTTTCAGAATTTTTGTTCTTCTGTTTTAATCAGGTTAGTTGTGCGGACGGGAGTTAAAATAAATAAATAAATTAAGGTACAGATTCCTTAGCGACAACTAATAAATTTATTTTAGGATTTTAATTTTAATTTAGTTTTAATTTTATTCAAAATACAGAAGAGCCAGTTAGGTGTTGCGGACCGGAGAATGCTGACTGGCGATTGCAGACTAGTAGATTAGAATTGTGATTGTCTGCTAATAGTAGTTTAGTTCCGACTGTCATGGTGTCTGTAACCGGGTCGCTCTTTCCTATCTAACATACCTTCCTATCCTTACCTATCGTTTTAAGTAAACGGCTGTAGGAATAGGCCCGGCGTTATCCGGGAATCTTGCCTAGCGCTTGGTCCTACAGTCCTATCAATCAATCAATTTTAAAATTTTTATTTGTAATTTTTGGGGAACAACAACTCTATTTCCATAAAACAAACAATTACTTTCACACACAAAACTGTTTCTTTTCCCATAATATATTTGTATACCTATCGAAGTTTTTTTATTTCAACCTTCCATGACAATTCTATAAAGTTCATTTAACTCGGCATCCATTTTTGTTTCTCTTGCAATATCTGTTAAGTTTAGCGGAACTTCCTTATCACATTCGATCCATTGAATTAAACTAACATCATCTGGACTATCCGTATATACTCAGCGGTAACCTAGACAAGGCATCCAGACCATGCATTTTACCACTCGATCGATAAACAATATTATAATCATACATATACAATTTTATTGCCTATCGTAGTAATCTATTTGCTGCAACTTCCACTCCATGTTGCTTTGTGTTAAATATAGATTTGAGCGAGTCACAATCAGTAAAAATTACAAAGAGATGTCTATAAATATATTTATGAAAACGTTCTACCGGAACATAATCGCAAGTGCTTGTCTATGTAATTGTGAATATTTCGATTGAGTACCCGTTAATGTACTTGAAGCAAACAACACAGATTTCTCTACGGAACCGATTTCGTGAGATTAAACAGCACCAAATCCAGTAGGAATTGCGTCTGTTGCTATCACAATTGGTTTTACCGGGTCATATAATACCAACAACGCATTCCCTAACAACCACTTTTTGCTATCTTGGAAACAGACTTCACAATCTTCAGTCCAATTAAGCTTTTCACCTTTTCTTAACAAGGTATATAACGGTGGTTGTTTAACACTCACCAGGCAAATTTGGGAGAAATTTGCTAAAATAATCTAACATGGGGGGAAACAATCCTAAGAGGGGGGGGGAAAGAAACAATCCTTAGTACGATTGTACCTGTTGAATATTCTTAGGGGCTGCAGCTTCACGAATTACTTAAATTTTCTCTGGATTGGGCCTAATACCTTTTTTTATAGGGTATGTCCCAAATAAGTTACGTGATCTACAAAAAATTTTGATTTCTCTAGATTAATTGTCACATTATATTGGGATAACCTTTCTTAAACTTCGAAACATCTTGCTCGACAAATACTTAAATCCTTACCACCTATAATGATGTCATCTAAATAACAGTGAACGCCTCCTAATCCCATGAAGATTCTATCCATTACTGATTGAAAACAGGAAGGCGCAGAAGCTACTCCAAATAGCAATCGCTTATATCTCAAAAGTCCTTTATGTGGATTAATGGTAACTAAATGTTGACACTCTGGACTTAGTTCTTATTGTTGGTAAGCTCTACTTAAATCTATAACGCAATAAATTTGATTGTTCGCTAAATTTGCAAAAATATCTTCAATATTCGGAAGTGGATAATGATCTGTGACTATATATTTATTAATTGTGACGCGACAGTCAATACATATTTTTAGTCCCTCATTACCTTTAGGAACGATAACAACCGGAGTAGCCCACTCACTATTTCTTATCGGCACTAAAATATCTTCACTTACTAACATTTCCAATTCATTATTAACTCTATCTTTAAATTTACAAGGAACCGCGTATGGTTTGCAAAAAATTGGACGAGCATCATCTTTTAAAATTATAGTACCATATAATTTTTTATCGGGGTAGCTGATGGTAAAAATCTCGAATACGAGTGTTTAATCAATTTTAAAAAGCATTCATTTGACTCACCCTTAGTCGCGTTTACTTCAACACTTTGGACTAATAATTTTCCTCTCCATCCTGGTACTAACGTATCTAGCCAGGTACGACCAATCAGTGGTTTAAATTGTTTTGATGATTTAATTACAATCATCTCCAAATTGTATCGAACACCACAAAATCCGACCGAAACTGATACACTTCCCAGAACCGATACTGCTTGACCTGTAACTGAATAAATAGAATTAATGTCAGATTTAATTTGTAAATGCGAAAACTTAGAACGAAACATTGCCTCGCTCAAAATAGTGGCACATGCACCGGTATCTAATTCCGGTCTTATTTATCATTTTCTACATCCAATGTATAAATATCCGCTGGTGCACCGCTAGTGAATTTTAAATCCGAATATTTCAAATAACGATAATTATCCGTTCTTCTGCTGCGACAAATTGTTGCAATATGACCTTTTCTTTGACAGTTGAAACATGTCCATCTTATCGTTGCACATGAACTGCTGTTGTGGTTTTTCCACATCTGAATCATTTGTATGACCCCTTTTCTCTGTTAGATCTTGCTCGAGAACCGTTCTATGATGAATTTGATTCATTATCGGGTGAGTTTGACCTTACCTAACTTGATGTACTACTGTGATTGGAGTGACGACTATTACGACTGTGTGATCGTCTTCGATATCCGAATCTGCGGTCACCTTTTACTGCTTTATCTATTACTGATGATCTTGCTTTTACCATTTTACACACCGATGCATTTGGTTGTATTGCCTGTGATTCATTTTTAGACATTTCCATGTTGACCGCAATTGCACAACATTTTTCGAAGGTTATTGTATCATCATGTAATAATCTTTGATGGATTTCTTCACTTCTTATTCCCGCTATGAGTTTATCCGTTAAAGCATCATCAATTGCTAATGACGTATATTCTGTTGGCAGCGTAACAGGTTTACCTTCTTTTTTTATTGGTGTCGATAAATAATCACCAAACCCACATGATGAAGCTAAAGTCTTCAACCGTAATATAAATTCCATTACTATTTCCCCCATTTCTTGATGAGCTTTGTTAAATTTAAACCGTTCCGCTCGTTTGTTCAATTTCAAATGCTGACGTAATACTGTTAACAATTCTGTTTAAGTTTTGTCAATAGGTTTTTCGGGCTGGACCAACGAATTTATAATTTTGTAAGTATTTTTTCCAATCAGGCTTAGCAATAATTGTGTTTGCTTTTCTTCCTTTCGTTTATTTATATTAAAATAAATTTTTAGCCTATCCTCATATGACTCGTATTCTTCACCCGGTTCATATTCCTCGATATGACCTTTATAACTCATGTTATTTTTGTATATCACTTTTATTTTTATTATTCCTCCACAACACTTACACTTTGCAGATTTTTACAATTACTATATTGCAACTCAATATAATTTAATTAAAAATACTTTATTTAATTCGGTTGATAGCTTTATTTTAGATGTGCACTCTTTGACATTCCTAATCGCACTCCCTTTCTTTCTATAAATTTTTTTTTTATATTCTAATTTCTAACCACCACCATTACACCAATACCCGTTTACCACGCAACCAACTAATACATTTTATTACTGTAGTATATAACATAGGTGAATTCTAACTACTCATAACTAAATAATACCACTAAAATTAAATAAGTAAAATAAAAAAAAATATCAAAAATTAAACAAAAAGAATTAATTAAAAAAACCTTAATTATTGATGAATGGACGTGGAAGTTGTCTCATGATGACGAAGGTTTATTCAAGTCAAGGTCCAACTCTCACATCCATACATGACCACGGGTCTGATCAATATTGATTAGCATCCATACGAGCTCCTATCTAGTTATGTATTTCTCCAATACATATCTCTCCAAAATTTAACTCTGTTGTTAAATTTAATCTCCCTTAATCCAAAATTAAATCATACCAATTAATAGATACTAAACTAACGATCAGCTCTGCAATCCAATATTTATAATGTCAAAATGTCATAATAAGAATAATTATTATGAATTGTCATAGTTTGGATGTTTGTATCTAAAGTTATGTTTATTTAAATACATTATTATGTTGTAAATTGTTTATTGTATGTGTGTAACATAAACTTGAATATTGTGTTAATTTTTTCTGTGTTCGTTTTAAAGTTCATGTTATTGTTATCTTTAAGAATGTGTAAGTTTTCTAGGAAGATCCTTTTCTTATAATTTGCTTCATGTTTAAAAATTTTGGATTCTGTAAAATTAGGAATATGTTTAGTGATCTGTAGATGTTGTGAAAGTGTCGTGTCTTTTTTGTCTAAACGTATATCACTTTGATATCGTTGAAGTTTAATCTTAAGTGAATTTGACGTTTGACCAATATATTTCATGTTACAGGAACATGGAACGGAATAAACTATTTTATGAACCACGATGCAGCACAGAAGACGCCATGATACTTAAAAAGAAAAATGGAGCTATTTTGGAACTTAGTACTACATATGAACCATCAATAAAGAAGAAAATATATAAATATTTCTACACTAATGACAAATTGAGCCACACTTTAACGACGAGAATTTTTTTATTGAAATGCCGCAGAACACAAATTTTTAGAAATTTTATCAAAACTGCAACAAAAAATATTTATTACCAAAATATGACAACAAATAACCATCAACGTATTTCGAAGAAAATTCATAATATTAGAATTACTTTGTACAGGAAATTATTAAATATTGATACAGGTATATGTGCAGAAACTTAATTTTTTACTCATACAACTATATAATGATTAACTTAACAAACAAATATATAATGATTTACTAACCCAGTTAGTGATTCAAGATTTTAATATAATTCACGGTTCTCAAATAACATATAATGAATGGTTGTTCAATTAAGTGAAGAAACGTTTAATTAAAAAATATAACAATTTAGTGATTAATCAAAACATCTATGATAAGACTGAATTCAATAACGACAACTATGGTGTAATTAATGATAGTGTTGTCAATTTAACAAACTTAACAATACCAGAAAATGTAATGTCTATTTTAAGTTATGGTCCAAAGTTTTCAGTTCCAATAAATAAACAGTTTTCAATTCCAATAAATAAAACTCCAATTCTTGAAATTTTGTCTGAAATTGAGTATACACTGTTAAAGTTTACTGATGATATTCTAATCAATAAATACAGATTTAATTTATTTAATGAAGTACTCAATTACATGAAAAGTAGTAGAATTCAAAATGACCAAGACAGATTTATAATTACAGCTATGAATTCGTTAAAATTATTTATACATAAAAATCCTAAACTAGTCATACTTAATAGTTTTTTTTTAAATTGTTTACTTATTACAACTGATTTACAAATCATCTAGTAATTTGTCTTGCATTATTATTTAAATTCATGATTGAACGGTTATAGCCCTTAGGCTAGTACCTTTCACATAATTTTATTATATTTTTAGCCGATCCAGGTTGGATCAAGTGGTTTCTTCCTTCGCAGCCTTCTCACTGGATTTGTGTTGACATTTTTATGTTGACTAATCCATTGCATGTGTTGTCTTGCGTATTTATTTATTTCTACGCTAACGAAATCCATCTTCAAATCTCTATGAATGTTGTCATTTCTCACGTACCACGGTGCATTTACTATTCCACGTAGGACTTTGCTTTGAAATGACTGGATGATATTGACGTTTGTTTGCTTTGTACAGCCCCAGAGCTGAATACCGTAAGTCCATACAGGCTTAATAATTTGCCGGTACAGTAGCAATTTATTATGTAAACTAAGCTCAGAACTTCTCCCTAAGAGCCAATTCATATTTCTGTTTCTAACGTTTAATTCTTCTTTTTCCTTTCTTACATGCTCTTTCCATTTTAGTTTCGCGTCAAGAGTCATGCCTAAGTATTTTGCTGTGTTTGCATATGGAATTTGCTGGGAGTTTAGTTCTACTGGTATCCAATCAACCTTTTTATTGGTGAAATTTACATGTACAGATTTTGCTTCATTCAGTTTTAATCGCCACCTCTTCGTCCAAGTGTTAATCATATTAGTCCCTCTTTGCAGTTTGCTTGTGGATTCTTCTATGTTATCAGCAACTGCTAATATGGCTGTGTCATCTGTAAACGTTGCTATAGTTGTCTCTTGTATCGTAAGCAGATCAGAGATATATAGTACATATAAAATTGGTCCCAGAACAAAACCTTGTGGTACTCCTGCTGATATTTTCTTTATTTAAAAGTATTCACCATCTAGTTTAACACGGAAGTGCCTTTTAGTTATGTAAGATTTAAGTATTTCATAGAATTGCTTTGGTAAATCTCGTTTTAAATTGTATTCCAAGCCTTTATGCCAAAGTTTATCGAAAGCTTGTGCTACATCCAAAAAAATACTAGAACAAACTTTCTTTTTTTCAAGTACATCTTCAATTATGTTTGTAATCCGATGCACTTGCTCGATTATTGAGTGATTTTCTCTAAAGCTAAATTGATGAGGTGGAATAAGATTTCCTTCTTAAATTATTGGTTTGAGTCGCTTAAGCAGTAATTTCTGAATATTTTTGAAATTATTGGGAGCAAGGAAATCGGTCTGTACGAATTTTTGTCATTTATTGGTTTGTTTGGTTTTGGTATCATGATTACTTCAGCGACTTTCCAGATTTGGAACGTGTTTATGTCTTAATACTGCATTAATTATTTGGAGTAGCTTTCGTATTCCTTTTTCAGGTAGAGCTTTTATTTTTTGTCCTATAATTAAGTCATATCCTGGAGATTTCTTTGCATTTAGGTTAGTGTTTTCTTTTGAGCAAATTTATTGAAAAAATTGGCAACGGTGATACGAACGCCAACAAAGGATTCCAAATTGTATGCTGCTTAGAACCTACCACCTTGCTCTTGTTTTCCAGTAAAGAGGGAATCTCGGTTATTGTCGCAATGAATACGCGGATAGTTATTAATCACAAACAAATTATACGACTTTGTTTAGTCGGTTAAAACTAATTTTATTTTAATAATGATGTGATCGCCTCTATGGTTGATACAGAAGAGAAAAAAAAAACATTCATAGAGATGACTTGTAGTTTGTCACAATTATATGCTATAATACATTTAATATGTATGTAAATTATATACAATTAATTTATAGCGCAAAATTTAAATTACTGATTAGATTACGAATAATATGTTAATTGATAACTCTCCTTAATAATCTATTACATTATTGTAAATTATTAGATCAAGTTGACAATATGACAACAAGTTTTAATAAAAGTTCATGAAAACTATGTAAGAAAGAAATAATAATAATTATAAGTGAAGGCAAATGATATTATAAATTAATAATCAAAAGTGATAATAAACTGTGCAAAGTTTACAAAATATATAAAAAAAGGTGTATTGTTTCTAATTTTTAATTGATAATTTGATCTACAAGTTTTATTTTCTATTTTAGATATTTTGCACAGCTGATCAACATAAACAAATTTAAAACGGATTCTACGTTAATCAGAATTTGTATATGTGTATCTATATAAGTGTTATAGATTTATATAATTCAATAAATTGTTTAAATTGTTATTAATATAAAATAAAATAAAATGGCTTTTAATTTTTAGTATGTGAAGTGCACGTCCGTGATGCGTACGAGATCAATTGTTCTAGTGTTGTGCAGCAACAGTTAGTTTTGATTTCATCTTTTAATTCTTGCACTCTGACAGCAGCTATATTATAGTTGTCCACTTTATGTACTGGTGGTATGTTTTCACCTACTGTTTGTCTAGGTAGGCCTGGAACGTGTTTTCAAGATGAGTTGCAAACAATGTCACTTTCTGCTTTGCGCGTATAGCCCAAGTTCCATCATCGTTTCTCACTAGAGGCGTTTGAAGTTTAGGTCATTTAAACATTTTTGTTGCTTGCCAAAGGGAGTACTCGGTATCTTTTTCAACAGACTTAAATATTTACTAATGGATTCATTTTTTATTTCTTTAATTAGCAGTTTTTGTTGGACAGAAAGTTTAGAGTAGTTTTATATTCAGGGGCTCTATTCCTTTGCCAAACTTTTCTTGCTTCTTCGTTTTGCTGCTACCAATTTGCTTACTTTCAAGGGACAAATAACATTCTTGCGTGTTTTTGTTGTATTTGATGGTGTACTACTCCACGCCGCTTGAAGCTTTTAAATTGTTTTAGTTCTTTTTCTAGCTGTATCGAATTTGTAATTGGTACTTGGAGATTAATATTATATCCTCAATTAGTTTCTGAAATTTTTCCCAGCACGTTTTGTTGTTTGTTATCCATGGTGGAATTAATTTCTTAACAATCGTTGCACTGATCGTCATAATAACAGGTATGTGAACTGACAAAATCCCGTCGCTGCTTTCTAGCTATATGTCATTATCGTCTATATCTTTGGTGACAAAGAAGTCTATAAGATCGGGTAATTGAATTCTATCCGTAGGCCAATATGTTGGTTGATCTCCGGAGTGAAAATGCAGCTGCATTGTTGTCCTGCTGCAAGCAACTCTCTTCCTTTTTTAGAGGTTACTCTTGATCCCCAGAATGTGTTCTTTGCGTTAAAATGACCTCCTATTGTGAAACAAGATCCAAGTGATTTAAATAATGTGCAATAGTTTCCATAGCAGATTAAATCTTGAAGGGCTATTTATTGACGATACGCTATATTCTTTGTTGTTATTTATATATACATACTTTTATTCTGACTACTTAAATTCTTTTTCAATTTTAAGATCTATATAATGTTTAATGTTTTCTTTAATTACCACTGACGATCCTCTTCTTGCTTTTTCTGATGGATGAATGGCATGGTAACAGCTGAATCCATATAATTTGACATATGAAGTTGTAGTAAAATGGGTTTCAGATATTAGGCATTGTTCTGTACCAAAGGTTGGATTCAGTAATTTTGGTAGGCTAACTTGGCACAGAATTAATGGTGCGATAAACTGTTGGTAGGTCGATTGATTTCGTTTGATCTTTATATAATTTTATTAAACTCGATGTTCACTGTTTGAGTGTTGATTTTAAAAGGGAAGATTTATTTTGTTTCTTTACAAATGACATCAAATTTTGCGGTTTACATAATTAAACATAGGTGGTAAAATTGAGCTTAAGTTAAATTATAGAACATATTCATTATAAAAATTCTAAACAATTCAAATAGATGGCTCTATGCAAATACGTATTGAACGTACCCGTAATTAAATTGAGTGAAAATTAAGTTAAACTAATTAACATTTATGAGGTTTTTGATATCAATCCAAATGACATTGACAGCCTGAATCAAATTAGATTTAAGTTGTAATTTAAGTGTAAACAACAATAATAAGATAAGTATTAATAGCTATAAAGATGAAAAAGTATAAAATTGATTTCATAGGTTTCTCCTAAAAAGTATTTTAAATTTGGATAATTATAATGGAATTCAAGATAAGTTTAATTTACATATATAATGTTGTGTTGAATTATATAATTGTTATTTTTCAGGATTTGCTGTCTCCAACATACCGGCCGCCTTGAATCGGTTGATTCAAGTTATCGGAAGTAAGCATAGTTTGTGAATTGGTCGTTTTATTAATCCGTTTGTTGTCTTCAGGGTAACGACTCTAATAATCTTGTCTGCTCCCGGGTGGACGTCTGTGATTCGACCCATCAGCCATTTTGACGGAGGTAAATTGTTCTCCTTGATAAGAACGACGTCGCCGATCTTAATATTTGTTTCTTTTTTGTGCCACTTGCTCCGATGCTGCAGGCTGGTGAGGTATTCAAGATGCCATCTCTTCCAGATATCTTGATTCATTTTTTGCACTAATTCCCATCTGGAGAGCCTGGATATCTTGACATCTTGTAGATCGTAGTTTGGAAGCTGCGTTGTAGGACGCCCGATTAAGAAATGCGCTGGAGTGAGGTATTCCAAATTTTCACTAGACAGTACGCAGATTGGTCGTGAGTTCAGGATTGCTTCAATCTCAGTCAGCAAGGTTGTCATTTCTTCTGTGGTACGAATGTGGTCGCCAGTTACTCGTTTGAGGTGGAATTTGACTTGTTTCACAGCAGCTTCCCACAGTCCGCCGAAATGAGGTGCGCTTGGTGGGATAAATTGAAACGAAATCTCATCTGTTAATAAAAATTTAGAAATAGTGTTATTATTGTTCTTGAGAAACTGATAGAATTCGTGAAGGTGATTGCGCGCTCCTATGAAATTGGTACCGTTGTCACTATGTATCTCTTTACATATACCTCTGCGGGCTATAAATCTTCGTAACGCTGCAATGTACGATTCGGTGGTGAGCTCGGAGACCAACTCAATATGTACAGCTTTGGTAGCTAAACAAACAAATATACATATATAGCTTTTGTAAGTCCTTTGGCCTCTTCCTTTGATTAAGCGGGTTTGGAATGGACCTGCATAATCCACGCCAACTTTAAAAAACGGCCGAACGAGTTCAACTCTCGGATTTGGAAGATTACCCATTATTTGTTTCATGCTATCTGCCTTATATTTAACGCATTTCACGCAGCCATGGACAACCTTTCTAACTAATTGTCTGCAGCCCAAGATCCAATATTTATGACGAAGAGTAGCGATCATCATTGTTTGCCCAGCATGCAGATAACGAATGTGATGTTCCATAACAATTAATTTGGTGAGCTCATCTGTCGCAGGTAGTATAAATGGATGTTTTATTGTATAGTTTATTGCCGCATTTGTGATTCTTCCTCCGGCGCGTAGGAGGCCTGATTGGTCAAGAAATGGGTTAAGATGTCTTAGTTTGCTTGAGGCTGGTAGTTCTTTGTTTGTTGATATAAGGTTTATTTCCAACTGGAAGTGGTTTGACTGTATATGTTTTATTATGAGGTGTTGAGCTTTTTGTATTTCTTGGCTGCTTAAACAAGATGGCAATAAGGTTTTTGGAATGCGTTTTAATTTTAAATCGATATATCGATTGACGTTAGCAACAATTCGTGTAATTTTGCTGAAGCTTGATATTCTTCTAACAAGATCGTCTATGATGTTCGATTGATGTAGTTGAACATGTATTGATTGACTACGCATTTCTTCAATTATATTTGGTCCATTCTCTGTATTTTTTGGCCATTTTGAACGATCTGGTATCCATTTTGGACCACTCCACCATAAGCTGAATTTTATTAGTTTCTCTGGATCGATTCCTCTTGAAGCACAGTCAGCAGGATTTTCTTTGGAGTCCACATGTCTCCACTGCGATCTGTTCATGTGGGTTAATATTTCTCCGGTTCTGTTACCAACAAACGTATTCCATTTGGTTGGAGGTGCAGATAGCCAATCTAACACGATGGTAGAGTCAGTCCAAGCAGTGATTTCAGCAATATCGGTTTTTAGAGCTTGTTTAATTTTCAACAGTAGGTTATTGAGGAGCAATGCGCCGCATAGCTCTAATCGTGGGATGGAGATTTGCTTAACTGGTGCCACCTTGGTTTTTGACGATAACAATTTGACGATTGATTCTCCGTTTGGTTTGGTTATATGTGCATACACTACTGCAGCATAAGCATGTCTGGATGCATCTGAAAATCCATGCAGCGATAATTTGGTATTGGTGCTGGTTTGTATATATCTGTCGATTTCGATTTTTTCTATTTCCGGTAAGTCATCACGTAATTTTCGCCATTCAGTTTCTAGGTCAGACGGTAGTTGGTCATCCCATTTTAGGTTTTTAGTCCACGATGTCTGGAAAAGGATTTTTATGGTTATTGTTACTGGAGCAAGCCATCCCAAAGGGTCGAATACACGACTTGCTTCTGATAACATTCCTCGTTTTGTCATGATAGGTTCTTCATTAAGAGTCACTTTAAATTGAAAACAATCCTTCTTTGGATTCCAGTACAATCCTAATATTTTAACTGGAGTGGACTTCTCTATTTCAAGGTTTTCAATTGCATCGGTGGTTTGAAACGTGTTCATGATGACTGTCTCTTCATTGGCTAACCACTTTCTAAGTTTGAATCCTGAACGCGAGAGTATGGCGTTTATATTATTTTTAAGCGTTACTGCTTCGACGATTGTATCCGCTCCTGTCATAAGATCATCAACATAGAAATCAGTTTTAATATGATTTGCTGCTTCTGGATATTCATTCTGACATTTGGCTGCTGCTTCATTGAGTGCACGCGTGGCTAGATAGGTTGCACTTGCTGTACCGTAGACAACTGTTTGAAGTTCGTATGTGGTAAAATGTTTGTCGGGGGAGTCTCGCCATAATATCCGCTGGTATTTGGTATTGTCTTCAGAGATTAGAACTTGTCTAAACATTTTTTCAACATCCGCTGTAAATGCTATTTTGAATGATCTAAAGCGTAATAATATTTCATATAAGGTTGACTGTACATTCGGTCCAACTGCGAGACAGTCGTTTAACGATATTCCCGTACTAGTCTTTGCAGAGCCATCGAAAACAACACGTAGTTTTGTTGTGGTGCTTGCTTCCTTTATGACACCATGATGTGGTAAATAGTATCCACTACATTGATCTTCCTTTACGGCTTTCATGTGTCCCAAGCTAATATATTCCGACATAAATTGTTTATACAACAACGCAAACTCTTCATCCCTCTTGAACCTTTTCTCCATTGAATACATTCGTTTGACTGCTGTACGAAAGGAAGTCCCTAGACTCGATGGAGGATGTTTGAATGGAAGGTGTACTTGGAATCGGCCAGTATCATCTGTGGTAGTCGTATTTTCGAAGTGGCTTTCGCATAACCTTTGTTCGTACGATAACTGGCGATCTGTATTTTCGGTGTTCTCAATTTCCCAGAATCTTCTCAACAGATTATCAAGGGTGTCTTCTGGATAGCTTAAGGTGGCTGTGATTACTCTGCTCGTTTTTGAATCATTCGATTTACCTGCTACAATCCATCCCAGAATAGTTTTTTGCATTGTGAAGTGATTTGGTGTGACAAAGTTTCCTTCTGCTAGGAGATCAAAAAAGATGTCTGCTCCAATGATAATGTCAATGTCCTTGCCTTTATAAAACTGAGGATCTGCCAGTTCATAGTTATTAAAGAACTCAATATCGATGTGTTGTGTAATTGGTGGTTGTTTAGCAGTTAGTTTTGGTAGGATTAATGCTTCTATATTTATGACTGGGTTGTCTTTGTTCCACGGGGCTAGTTTTAGCGTGAGTGATCCCTTTGTATATCCGCCTGATGTAGCTCCGATGCCCGTAATATTTAGTTTGGCACGATTTCTTGGTAACCGCAATCTTTGAGCACAATTTTCACTAATGAGTGACACTTGGGATCCGGAATCTAATAATGCTCTACATAAACGTTTTTTGTTGAATGCATCAGTTACATTTATTAGAGCAGTTGGTAATATAGAACTTCCTATTTTTATGCTGGTGGTATGACTGGACGTATTCGGTTGCGCTTTTTCGATGGACTGTATTTCAGTTTGGGTAACGTGTGATTGCGTTGGTGTATTTGAATTTTCGTGTAACAAACTGTGGTGTTTTCTATTACATAATCTGCAGCGAAATTTTGATTTACAGTTATATACACTGTGGTTGTTATTTAAGCAGTTGAAGCACCGGTTTTGTTGGATCATAAAGGATTTCCTATTTTCCACTGACATTTCTTTAAATTTATTGCATTCAAACAGTCTATGCTCTTCGTTGCATAATGAACAAATTGTATTTTGACTGGTTTGATGTTCGACGATATGGCTTCTGATGTTTGACTTCAAGTGGGTTGAGTGAGCGATGGGTCGTCTGCTTTGGGTCTTCATTGATTCTAATGCGTCAATTCTTTTTGCAAGAAAGTCAAAGAATTGTTTCAACGTTGGTAGATCATACTCTGCTGATGTTTGCGCCCATAAACTATTGGTTTCGTTATCTAGTTTGCTCACTAGAATATGGATTAACCAGTGGTCTCTGGTCTCCGCTTCACTACCAAGTGCCTTAAGTCCTCGAATGATTTCATCCGATGTATCTAACAATACACGAACGTTTGTACAGTTTGGTGTTGTTATCGTGGGTTGGAACATAAAACTTTTTATGAATGCGTAGATAGTGTGCTTTCTGCGGTCGTATCTCTCCCTTAATTTTCCCAAAGCTTCGATATAGTTGGCATCCGTGATGCTGAAGTGTTTTAATAGCCCTGCTGCTTCTCCTTTCAAAGACCCTTTCAAATATTGCAGTTTTTGTGATGGTGTTAATCTAGGGTTATCATGGATGGTCGAGCAATATAGATCGTGGAACGATTGCCATTCGGTATAGTCTCCGGCAAACGTTGGTATAGATATTTTAGGCAATTTTACGTCCACGTGATTTCCCGCCATGGAAGTTTCTAAAAATGTATCATTGAGCGAATTGGGCTGCGCTCTTTTCCTTAGTGCGATATTTAACCCGGCTACAATTTGGTAATAGTTGTCTTCGAAGTCTTGGTCTAGCTCTTCTTCATTGTCCATTGTGATTATTTTGGTTTGTAACTCGAAAAACTCATTTCGATAACGCTCAACATTTGTGAGTCTGACCTTAATCTCTTCCGGATTAGTGTTCTCATTGATGGACTTGATATAATTCAATAGCTTAGTCATGCTGCCTTTAATATAAGTACGACTCCTTTTCAAAGCAACTATATCGGCCATTTTGCGTATCACTAATTTTCACTTCACTATCACTGATTTTTATTTAATCGATATTTTGTTGGCAAATTTTGTAAATCGATGTTCAAAGGTGTTCGCAACAATGTTTTAGGTTGGCGTGTGGTTTTGTTTTCCGAAATGGCAATTTTTCACCTCTAATGAGTTTTGATGTTTTCCTTGGTTGTAGTTTGATCTGGTAAATGCGGTAGGCTTAGGTATGGCTGGGTTAACTCCTATCCGGCTCGAAGGACCAATGTTCTGTACCAAAGGTTGGATTCAGTAATTTTGGTAGGCTAACTTGGCACAGAATTAATGGTGCGATAAACTGTTGGTAGGTCGATTGATTTCGTTTGATCTTTATATAATTTTATTAAACTCGATGTTCACTGTTTGAGTGTTGATTTTAAAAGGGAAGATTTATTTTGTTTCTTTACAAATGACATCAAATTTTGCGGTTTACATAATTAAACATAGGTGGTAAAATTGAGCTTAAGTTAAATTATAGAACATATTCATTATAAAAATTCTAAACAATTCAAATAGATGGCTCTATGCAAATACGTATTGAACGTACCCGTAATTAAATTGAGTGAAAATTAAGTTAAACTAATTAACATTTATGAGGTTTTTGATATCAATCCAAATGACATTGACAGCCTGAATCAAATTAGATTTAAGTTGTAATTTAAGTGTAAACAACAATAATAAGATAAGTATTAATAGCTATAAAGATGAAAAAGTATAAAATTGATTTCATAGGTTTCTCCTAAAAAGTATTTTAAATTTGGATAATTATAATGGAATTCAAGATAAGTTTAATTTACATATATAATGTTGTGTTGAATTATATAATTGTTATTTTTCAGGATTTGCTGTCTCCAACAGGCATATATCTATTTTCCCGGAATTTAGAAAAATTTCAAGTTCTGGAAGATGTAGCATTAGCCCGTTTGCATTCCAGATTACTATTCTTAATGTTTTTTATTGCTGTTTGAGATATTTTAATAGAGAATGGATGCCATTTCATTTAGAGAGGCTTGCTTGTCTAGCATATTACTAAGGGCTTCAAGACATTTCTCTTGTTTAGCTAGTTTAATGTTAAGTGCTTTAATGCTTATTAGAATATTTTGAAGCACGGTTGTATCCTCAGTGCTCCTTGAAATGATAGATTTCGGCATTACCACTTGCGAGTAAAGTTTCCGTTCTCCCGTTTCATTTGGTTCCGCTTTGCTAAAAGGTTGATTAGTTTACTCCGGTATTACTGAATTCTGCTTTCGTGATTTATTTCTTAATCTCTGTAGCTCCTTAGCTATTTCACATCTCCTGTAGTTTGCCGGATGTGGCTGTAAGCAACATGTGGGTCTGCAACTGTAATACATTTTGCAGAAACATCTTTACCAACCGGGCATACCTGAGCATGATATTTACCAGCACACCTAACGCATCTAGCATCTCTTTGGCAATATTTCTGTGTATGGTTAAAAGCCTTGACAGTTTTTGCATTGCGGTATGCGACCGCTATTTTTTGTCAATGAATCTATTTTTACTCTCATGATAAGTATTGTCTTGATATTATAAACATTTCTACTTTTTCTTTATTATTGAAAGTTAGCATATATATTTGAAGCCCTCTTTTCTTTTTGAACTCCTTGTTCGGTTTCGATTTTTTCTTTCTTTATGATGTGTACGGCATTTTCTATTTGATGACCCTTTTGCTTGAGATCTTCAATAATTTCCTCTGTTGCCCAGGTTGGGTGAAGACCCCTAGCCATAACCTTTATTGGACGATTATTCTTGTCCTCAAAGGTAAACCACTGATAGCCCTCGGAATTTAGCTTCATAGCTAAAGCTCTATAGGTGTTAGAATCCGTCACATTAATTTTCCAGACCCCATTGCTTAGAGTTACAAGTTTATACTCAGCTGTCGTAACCGATTCCATAATCGATTGTATAGTGGAATAATTAGATATTCCAACGATGCTAATTGGTGGAGGTACTTTCTCTTTTGGTTTAGATGGCTGTTCTTTAGAAGTTTTTAAAATATTATCTGACTTCTAGAAACATCTTTTGAAGGTGAAGGTTAATAGGTAATTATATTAACTAATATACTCATCTTTAAACATAAACGGTAATTATGCTTAAAGATGAGTATATTAGTAAGATGTATGAACTATTGTCAGATGAAAGTACTTATAAAAAATTAACTAAAATTCCAAGAGTTCGAAAAGAATTTGAATATAAAAAAAATTAATATATGCAACTGGTCAGACAACCCAAGACATTTATAATAAAATTAAAACATCTTTCCCTATTACACCAAGAATTTACGGACTACGAAAGTTACACAAAACGGGTATTCCTCTTAGACCTATAGTCTCAAATATAGGTTGTTTAATATATGAAACCTCGAAACACCTGAGTGGAATTCTGAATGTGTTAACTTATGGAAGCAAATTTAACGTTAAAAATTCTTGTGAAGTAGTGTCAAGAGTTAAAAATTGCTAAATTAATGTCAACAATGTTTTAGTATCGTTTGACGTAGTGAGTCTTTTTACTAATATACTAATATAGTGATTGTTGGTCAGAAATTGAACCTTGGACAAACATTAGAAAAACAGATTTTATTGAATTACTTAAAATAATTTTAACGAAACATAACTTCTTAACTTTTAATAATGAATGTTTTATGCAAATATCTGGATTGGCTATGGGAAACCCATTGTCTCCCATTTTAGCAGATATTGTAATGTAGAAAGTATTTAAGCACACCTTACAAAATAATTTAGTTCAACCATCATTAATTTTAAAGTACGTAGATGATATATTGTTAATTTTACCAGAAGATCATATTGAATCCACTAAAAACTGTTTTGAGACATTTAATAATAACATAAAATTTACGATTGAATTAGAAACAGACAATAAGTTAAATTTTTTAGAATTAACGTTGGTTAGAGATGGAACATCAATATTCACTAATTGGTATTCCAAACCAACTTCATCGAAAAGAACTTTAAACTTTTACTCAAAACCTCCACATTACATGAAATTAAATGTTTTTTTTTTCTTTTTTTTTATATTTTATTCTATGTTATCTTTTTTGGGGCTCAAGGCTCTCCCAGCTCTTTCGCGGTTCGCTTAGTTACGTCCTACTTTACTCCTTAACGGCCAAATCGAGGACGTACAGCTATAGGTCCGATTTTCGTAGAACCATCTGCGCATTGCATAGCTCCATGCCAGTCTATAGTACTGACATGGAAGATGGGTCGGCCCATGAGTTCTGCACTCCAACAGGAGGTCATAGATGTGTTCAAAATTAAATGTTGCTAAAAGTTTCATTAAAAAAGTACTGACGTTAAGTGAGTTTTTATAACATTAAAAACATAGTACATCATCTTTCACTCAACAACTATCCTATAATGATGATTAAAAAATTGATTCGTGAAATTATTTATAAACAAGACAATCCATAACCACAAACAGATAATACAATCATAGACACTAATAACAATAATTCTACACCCATCAATACAGTCATAACTTATATTCCTGATTTATCTTTCAAAATTAGTTAAATTTTAAAGTCAATTGGAGTTAATAGAATTGCTTTTAACAACAAAAACAAACAACAAGAAAAAGAACATATACTTTATTACGTTCCATGCTCCTGCAACATGAAATATATTGGTCAAACGTCAAACTCACTTAAGATTAGACTTCAACGATATCAAAGTCATATACGTTTAGACAAAAAAGACACGACACTTTCACAATATCTACAGATCACTAAACATATTCCTTATTTTACAGATTCCAAAATTTTAAAACATGAAACAAATTATAGGAAAAGGATCTGCCTAGAAAACTTACACATTCTTAAAGATAACAATAACATGAACTTTAAAACGGACACAGAAAAAATTAACACAATATTCAAGTTTATGTTACACACATACAATAAACAATTTACAACATAATAATGTATTTAAATAAACATAACTTTAGATACAAACATCCAAACTATAACAATTCATAATAATTATTCTTATTATGACATTTTGACATTATAAATATTGGATTGCAGAGCTGATCGTTAGTTTAGTATCTATTAATTGGTATGATTTAATTTTGGATTAAGGAAGATTGCAACAGAGTTAAATTTTGGAGAAATATGTGTTGGAGAAATACATAACAAGATAAGAATTGAACCAATATGAGATTGTATTGATTCAAGTCTTGGTTGATATTTTTGCCAATAATTGAGTAATTAAATGTTGCATTACCAACAGTTGAACGATTATTGTATTATATGTAATAAATATTAATTTCGAGGTAAATTGAGTTTAATTTTCTGTATACACTACTTTTTTTTCAATTTTTGACTTTATTACATTTTAACTTGTGAAGTGCAATAATCAATTTTAATATAGAAAAAAAAATAAATATATATATATATATATATATATATATATATATATATATATATATATATATATATATATATATATATATATATATATATATATATATATATACAGTGGCGAGCAAAAATGGATACATAGATTTAAATATTTTAGATTTTTATTTCTATAGTTCTTGTTTTATTATTTAAAAAATAAAAATATGTTTACGTTATAATTTTGTAATATTATTCATTAGATTTTATTAAAAAAATAACAATAATTCAATTTATTAAAAAGATATATTTCGCACAAATAAAATTTGATAATGTATCCATATTTGCACGTTTTTACCAGTTGCATCAAAACTATTTTAAATATTTTGTCCAAAGCCCCTTATTTTCAATAACTGATTTTATTCGTCTGGGCATACTTTCGACAAGTCCCTGGATTGATTCAGGAGGAATTTTTATCCATTCTGTTTCAACTCGCCGCCATAATTCGTCTACGTTTTTAGGTGGCTCGCAATACTCGTTTAATCGACGTTTAATCAATGCCCATAGATGCTCTATGGGATTCAAATCCGGACTTTGAGCAGGCCATTTCATAGTTTGAAATTTCTGGTCTGCTAGCCAATTTTTCACTATATTAGCTGTATGCTTCGGGTCTCCATCTTGCTGAAAAACGATTTCCTCTTCCGGATAAGCGCATTCATCTAGAAACTTCACTAAGTTTTCTTTCAGAATTTCTAGATAATCTTCTTTTCTCATAATACCATTGATCCTCACTAATGGGCCAACATTCCACCACGTGAAGCATCCCCAGACCATTAAGGATCCGCCACTGTGCTTTACCGTTTCCTTTATATGGTGTTTCTTTATTTTTTCGTGTGGTCGTTTCCAGTAATAGGATTTTCCATCTGATTGAAACCGATTAATTTTCGTTTCGTCGGACCAAATCACCTGTTTCCAATCATTAATAGACCAATTTCTATGAAATTTTGCAAATTCGAGCCGCGCTTTGATATTTTTGCAAGATAACACTGGTTTTTTCTTCTTAACGTATGCCCGCAAACCTATTCTTTGCAACGCCCGCCGTGCTGTCCACTCACTAACGTTCTTACCCAACTCTTTTACAGCTTTGTGAGGTGTATTTATTAGCTGGTTACTTTGGTTCACCTTTTTTTCTTTTAAAAGTCGCGCAATCGCCCGAGAATCCCTACTATTTAGAAGCTGTGGACGTCCTTTACAACCATTTGATTTCCGCAAATTATTTCTATTTCTTACATTACGTACAGTCCGATGACACACATGTAATTGAGTTGCAATTTTCCTTAGTGAAAATCCTTTTTCGCAAAGAGAAATGATATTTTGTTCTAAATCGGTTGATATTTTTTTCATTTTTAAAAAATGGTTATGTTTAAAACACAAATAATTAAAATTTTGAATTACACTTGTAAAAACAGAATCTCCCTCTTTGAAAATTGAATAAATATAAAAATAAAAACAAAAATTAAATTTATTATGGGTGAAATTCATTTATTTTATAGGGTACATACAACGTGCATATATGGATACATATCACCTACACAATGAATTTTCAATTTTGTAGAATTAACTGCTTGGATTATGGATTTTTTTAACTAAATTATATGAATGACATCGCAAACTTTTAATTTTTATAGTAGTTTTTTCTTTGAATTATAAAATTAGAAGAATCGAAATTAAAAATACAAAAATTTGAAATTATGTATCCATTTTTGCTCGCCACTGTATATATATATATATATATATATATATATATATATATATATATATATATATATATATATATATATATATAGATTTTGTTTTGTAAGAGTTTCAAAATAAGAAACAATAAGCTTCTGATATGGAAACATTACTTGCAAATTAATTCTATGTATTTTATTTTAATCGCTAATAGTAAGTGATTAATTGGCTTTCAATTTTCTTTTCATTAGATAATAAGTTAATAAGTTAATATTATATGTATGTTTTAATTTATGATTTAATTTTATTTTTAGTTTCTGTGTAAAACACTTGATAATGGTCTAAGGACCGAAATATTATGTGCGTTCTAAGAATTAAGTCTTTTATTTAATTCAAATGAGAAAAAGGTTGGAAAAAGTGCATTTGAAAGTCGTAAAAAAAGCAATATTGAATCAAAACATACAACAATTAAAATATTTTATCGAAATAAAAGTCAAATGAATATTGAACTGAGATGAAAGTTTCATATTATTATCATCATACTGCCGGGTGAGATAGTTTAATAAGAAGGATTTTTTAAATTATGAATTATGGGTTGCATACAGTAACAAATAAGTATTTACGCTTATTAACAACTATACTAAGAAATAAGAATTCTAAATCGGAATCCAACGTTCATTACAGGTTTATACGTCATGTGTTTGCTTACAAACATATATATGTAGTTCACTATAGTAAACTGGAGAAACCATGCCTAACTAGATTTCCCGATCTGAGTCTGAGATATTGAATGACAAAAAGTTTTCACACAGAGAAGGAGTGTTGACTGATGAACCAAAGAAAATGTGACGTCAATATTAGGCAACAGACTTTCCACTTTTAAACTGCCTTCATTAAGAGATTGGGATCTACCGGCCAACATAGATCTCAACCCGCATGTCACTTAATTTACACACGAAGTTTCCAAAAAAACATTAATTATTTGGGGCTTATGCTTTTTATTTTTAGTATTTTCGTCTTCCGAATTAGACTCGTTGTAAAAAAAGCATTGCAGCATTGCAGCTTTTAAAAAAATCCAGACTATTTAAAGCTGTTTTATTTATTCCCTGCTATTCTCTTATTACATTTCATTTCGAACATAGTCACGCGGTCCAAACATTTCTCGCCCGTTTTAATACATTTTTATTGTACATTTATATGTAGTCAATTTAAACTTCGTTTCAATGATTAAATAAATACGTATCCATTCAAATGTATTTCTTCAGAAGAAGAATTTTATTAATGTTAAAAATAGTAATGAAGCATTAATATTGTTTGTAAATATTACAAAAATTCATATCAATGAACTTGAACTTTCATTACAATGCTATGAAATTAACATTTTAAGTACAAATGTTGGTTTTAGTAATCTATACTGTGCTATTTCTTAACATTAAAACAATAAATAACCATTTCTTATTCTAAATATGTATAATCAAATTTAATTTATAAAAGTATATTTACTGTGTAGATAGAAATCTCAGATACATGAAAAAGCATAAAATATTTTAAATTATTATTTCTTGTAGATTTTCGTATCTATTTAACTACATTTTTACATTTTTTTCCGGTTTTTACAGGCCATTAATGGCCCGTACCGTGTCAACAATCTAACTCCAACAGCTTCGATCACGAGCCAGCTCTTTATACTGTTGCAAGCAGTTGGAAGATGCCAGATCGCTCTCTACGCCGTGGAGCCATCGTCGCCGACAGCGACCTCTTCGCCTACCGAAAGGCGGTTCTCCCTTCAAAGATCGCTGTATCATTCGTTTCGGATCAGCACGCAGAACGTGACCGAGCCAGCGTATTCGCTGTCCTTTGATTTCATGCACGATATCAGGAATTTGCATTAAATTCCTGATCTCGTGATTGAATAGAACGCGGTATGTGCCATCAACGTCGCGTTTTGGGCCATATATCACACGCATGTTTCTTCTCTCGAATGTTAGAAGCCATCGTTCGTACTCATCCGTCAAGGTCCAACTCTCACATCAATACCTGACAACGGGTCTGATTAACACTCTGTACAGCTGCAGCTTATCCGTATTTGCAAGATATTTTGATTTCAGCAGTGGACGTAGAGGATACAAAGCCCGATTGCCAGCGGCAAGGCGAACCTTGATATCCCCTCCCACACTATTATCGTTAGTAATGAGAGATCCAAGATACTTGAATCTCATCACTCCTTCAAACGTGTGGTTTCCACTACTGAAATCAATTGCGTCTTGGTCTCGAAAACCAGAGATCAGATATTTGGTTTTGGACTTATTGATTTTGAGATCAACGGAAGCTGAAAACTGTTCCAGTGGATCAAGTATCTCTTTCACTCCGTTGCCATTTAATCCAATCACACAGATATCATCTTCATACGCAAGAAGTTGATTGGATTGTCGGAATAAGATATTGTCTTGAGGTGTTGCACTTTTACGAAGGATGTATTCTAACATGAGATTAAAAAGTATCGGGGATAGCGCATCTCCTTGTCGAACACCAGAAGTAATTGCAAAAATTCTCGATAGCCTGTTCTCAACTTTAACACAGCATTGTGACTGCGTTACTGTCATTTTACAGAGATGTAGATATTTTTTTGGTATTCCTAAATATTCAAGCGCATACCATAGCCTCTCTCGATTGATCGAGTCATAGGCTTGCTTGAAATCTAGGAATACCTGGTGTACATCGCGAGATGTTTCGTAGTACTTGGAAAGAATCATCCGCAGCGAAAAAACTTAATCAGTGACTGACCGATTTGGACGGAATCCTCCTTGGTAGTCACCGATAATTTCCTCCGCCAGAGGAGTAATTCTTCCCAAGATCATGTATGACAGTTACTTATATGCTGTGCAAAGGTCAGCTCTACTGCGATAATTCTCGCACTTCAAGCGATCACCCTTCTTGAATATTGGGCATAACGCGGCCACTTTCCATTCTTCGGGCATAACTTCATTTCGCCATACACAAAGTTAGCCCTCCGAATATCAAGAGCTCTGAATTAATGCAATCAACCCCTGGCGAACGATTTTTCTTTAATCTCTGCATGGCCATTGTGAATTTCTCATAGGATGGATCCTCAATGAACATCTCCGCGGTCTGTATTTGAGGGTATTCAAATACTGCTTGTGATACATGTGGAACATTAAGTAAATCAGAAAAATGTTCACGCCATGTATCGAGTACCGCATCGACGTTAACACAGAGGTTTCCATCCTGGTCCCGAATGGCAATTGACCGAGATCTTAAGGTATGGTCCAATTCGGTGATTCCTTTAAACAAACTACGCGAATTGTGCTCATTGCTGAGTTAGTTTTCATTATACCAAGAGTGTGCTGGGCAGCATCGACAACCGAGGTTATCAATACTTCCCTGCTTTCCCTGCTTCAATACTACTGTTCACATCATCAGATTGGTAGTTGGATCGTAAAATGCTATTGCTGACAAGATCTTGGTATTTTAGTTGCGTTTCTTCATTTATCAGACCTTCACAGGAGAATTGCGTTTTAAATTCTCCTGTCCTCCTTGACTTGTATGAAAATTTCCATCGTAGCTTTGCAGTGACTAGATAATGATCATTGCAAAATTTACAAATTTTGTGGACGACCGATACGATCTCACGTCTTGAACAACCCGAGCCCGGTCTTTTGAAATCAACACATGGTCAATTTGGCTTCAGGATGTTTTACGTGGATGTGTCCATGTTTCCAAATGGATGTTTTTGTGGGGAAAGAATGTACTTGCCACTTTGAGATCATGAGCGATCGCAAAGTACATCATTCTTTCCCCATTTTCGGTCGCAGTTTCGTGTCGGGAGTACGGACCTATGTTATTACATAAGTCGGTCTGATTTCTGCCAGCTCTAGCATTAAAGTCACCAATCACCAATTTGACATCGTGCTCCGGTATAGAACCCATCAGTTTATCCAGATTATTATAAAATGAGTCTTTATCCTGGGATTGGCTTACATCAGTGGGCGCATGTATACAGACAATTGACAGGTTGGCTAATTTCATGTGCAAGCGAAGCTTACACATTCGATTATCGACTGCCTGGAAGTCCAACACAGCCTTTTTTACCTGCGGCCCAATGAGAAAGCCAACTCCAAGATTTCCGAGGTCATCTCCACTGTGTAGCAACGTATAGCCTTGGGACACATGGACTCCACTTTTAGGCCATCCAGTTTCTTGGAGCGCTACGAGTTCCAGCCGATACTCCTTCATACATGTGATAAGGCCGTCCAACGCGCCAAGTTTTCTTAGTGACTGCACGTTCCACGTGCTGATCCTCAATCTCGTATCCGGGTACTTAAGCGGGGGGTCATTGTTATTTAGGCGGTATCCGTTTTTTTAGGTTTTGTTGTCATTTTTAACTGTAATTGGTTTTTACGGATGCGAGACGTCAGCCCAGCGATCCAACCAGATTTAGTCGCCTCCTACGACAAGCTCTGAATACTGTGGTGGTATTCTATGGATCTCATGGTTCGTTCGAAATATTTACGAAACATGTTGGCCCGATTTTTACATACAATATATAAATACGCAAAATATTACAGTGATTATGTTATTGATTGTAGGACGTTCAAAACTTTTTATTTCATTTCACAGTTTTTTACATAAAAAATTTGTACAAAAATGTATTATTATATTACATAATCCAGAATTGATCGAAATATATTCCAATCTTTTTATGCTTGGATTGGTTACGTACGTACATATGTAGTTTAAAAGATAAAACATATGTAAGTACATATGTTTTATCTCAATACATACTTATGTATTCCAACTTTTTAATATGGGAAGTGACTAAATACAATATGTAAATAGTTTACTGAATAGTTGGATAGATATAAACCTATCAAATAAAATCGTCGGAGAACCTAAACAGAAGCAATATTCTAACACTTTTCTAAATTGTAACGAACATATTAGGTTGGCTCAAAATTTCTATCCTATACAAAGCTGGTATTAGAAATCAATTTTTTAAATCAGCTCGATAAAAAATATTTCTGGTTTTTTAAATCGAGGTGTTATCTTTTATATGTATGGAACTTTATTTTTTGTGAAATTTTTTAATTATGTATGTATGAAGCTGTGTAAAAAATTCAACTTTTTATTTAACAAAAAGGATACACAAAAATGGATTAAATTGTATTTGTTCTCGCCTTTTCTTGCATAGAATTCAAGGTCCAATTCTCTTGTTTATTCCGTAAATTATTCAATCATTTTGTATAATGCTGCAAAACATTTCAAATTTAAATTTTTTCAATTACATGGTTGTTTACACAAGAGGCAAAAGATTTTAATCGTTAGGATGCTTAAAAGTTAGAGAAATATTTTGTTGGGCAAGACAATATGTTATTGAATAATTTAAAATCAATGGTATAAACACAAAAATACTATCGTTATTTTTTACATAATTAAAATAGGATGGAATCCTGATATAATCAATTATTGTAACAACAAGAAAATTTCAATAAACATTAGGTACATGTATTGTTTATTTATATTTTAAACGAATCAGCATTTCTTAGATTTTTTTTTTTAATTATATTTAGTTTATTGGCCCTAACTTCAAATAATGGAGCCATTTGGCCTATTTCTACAAATTTAACATTTATTATACAATTTTTTACTATTGTCTATATAAAATAATTAGTTTACAATTATATAAAACAATTATTAACATATGATTTAGAATTTTTATTTTTTTTATTTTTCGGTTTTTACAGGTCATTATTGGCCCGTACCGTGTCAACAATCTGAATCCAACGGTTTCGATCACGAGCTAGCTTTTCAAACCGTTGTAGACAGTTTGCAGATGCCAGATCGCTCTCTACGCCGTGGAGCCATCGTCGCCGACAGCGACCTCTTCGCCTACCGAAAGGCGATTCTCCCTTTTAAGATCGCTGTATCATTTGTTTCGGATCAGCACGCAGAACGTGACCGAGCCAGCGTATTCGCTGTCCTTTGATTTCATGCACGATATCAGGAATTTGCATTAAATTCCTGATCTCGTGATTGAATAGAACTCGGGATGTGCCATCAACGTCGCGTTTTGGGCCATATATCACACGCATGATTCTTCTCTCGAATGTTAGAAGCCATCGTTCGTACTCATCCGTCAAGGTCCAACTCTCCACTGATAAAAAAAAATCATTTAAAACCAAGTCAAAATACATATAAAAACAAAAATATATACATATAGTTTTTATGCAAGAAACCCATTTATTAAGATCAAACAAATAATCTATTTGAAATTAATAACATTTTTTTTATAAATTTTGTTGATAAAAATAAAAAATATTCTTATATTTTTTAAAATCAATTTTCCATATTTGCGAAATAATTTTATTTAATTTTAATAAAGGTTTTGTCAATAATAAAATTTGTATTTAATAAGCACTTTTTAGATTTTAATAGTTTTTACTTTTGGTTCTAGTTACGCATTTGGACGGTTCCTTAGAGCATATTAAATTCCAATTAAAACATTTATTATAGATTTAAACCAATTTTTTAAAATTCATTTATTTTATTTTTTTATGTTTTGTTTTACATAGTTTTATTTCATATATAATATTATTGCTTACATTTATATTTCATATATATAATTAGTATACATATTAAAAATTATTACCAATTTCAATTCAATGTTAAATTTAGTTAAAATATTTCTTAATTCTAATAACTTTTTCACCACTATTAGTTATATAATAATGAATAGGTGGTCCATCAAATATACATATTTCAATTACAAAATTCATATTCGTTTAAAGGTTCGTTTAAAACATAAGATACAAAATGGTTTGAAAATCTTAAGGATTTCCAAATTTTACAGATTACGTAACATTTCAATTCGTTTTTATCGACAAGGATATCAACTACTTCAAAAATCCGAGGGTAAATACCGAATGCACTTACCGGGGGTTCATACGTTTGTATATTTTTTGATCCGCTCAAAATCCACTCGAAACTCCAATAAAATTACTCATATAATGATAAACCACGCCCCCTTTGAGTTGAAAAATATTCAACTTTGAGCTAGAATAGCCGCAGGCTTACAACTTAAAAAAAATATATATATATTTATTTTAACAAATTTTATGCTCATTATATGTATTTTTATTACCATATTTGACTTGGTCGAGCGAACATCTTACCATGACAAAATTGCGATTTTTTTTAATTATTTCTATGCTTCTATGCAGTTCAAAAAATTAGATATTTTTATCATACCAATGTATTATATTTCTTTTTATTTTATAAATTGGTATAAATAATAAATATATTGCATTAAAATTTAATAGAAATACATACAAAAATTATAATTATTACGAATCATAAAAATATAAATTTAAATTATGGAAAAACAATTGCCATCTATAAAGAAATTTATCTGTAAAAAAAACTTGCATATAAAACCATATTTTTCTTTATCATATCCACTCTTCAGCATGCAAAATTACTAGGATTAGTCGTAAACAATAAAATATTGTTCAACCACAAAATATTTTAATTGCTTTTTGTATGTGTTAGTGCGAAACTACACGAAATTTGATAATTATCAAAACAAAAACAATAATAACGCACAATACAACAAAAGTAAATATAGTAGAAATTTGGTTTTACCACAGCCGAGCACAAATCGAAAGTAAAAATTTGTCAATTGAAATGTCAAACAAAATAGACATTTTTTGAGCACAAATATACATGTGACTAACTTCACAACCAAAATTTCTTGAGCGGATCAAAAAATATCCAAACGTATGAACCCCCGGTTATTGTTAATAAATATTCTCTTTTATATTCAACCCCTTTGTAAATTAATTCAGATACTTCAGTTAAATTCAAATTTTCAATTTCAAGGCAGTCATGAATTTTATCAGAATAGGTCTTTGTTAGCAAATTAAAATTTTTCTCGTTTTTAGATAAAATTTCGTCGCCAAAAAAACCATTTAATAAATTATTAGAAAATCTCAATGATTCTTTAATAGATAGAGTTGTCGGATCATTGACACGAGAAGTAATATTGTGGGCATATATTTTATGCATTTGATGTTTACTTTCAAAGCGAAAGCACCACAAATTTTTAATAGCCCCACTTTGTCGAATTATCGAAGGATAGTGCACCATCATATGATGCTTTGGTTTTAAACTATCTGAAAAAAGTTGTACGTATAATTTGTGATTTTTTGAAATTAACTGCTTCATTTCATTTAATATTAGGTTATCAAATGCTGGCAGTAATAAAAGATCGATAATTTTAATCAAAATTTTTAAAATTTCATAAGTTTGGTCGTCATTTGGAACTAGATCTCCAATCATAATTGTTATGAAATGTATAAACGTTTTCATTTCTTTTGCCATCATCTTAAATTTAGCTCCAATAATATGTGATTTTTGTATCGGTGGACTCATGTTTCCTACTTCTGTAGCACCATATTGAAATAATTGTTTTCTTTCATTTAAAACGGACAGTGTGAAATATTTTTTTATATAAATAAAATAATTTAAAATGTGTGAAAGGTCATATTTACAAACACCTAAAAATATGTCGTGCATTATATCACAAGAATAATTATTTGTTACATGAAATGATGGAATTGAATTAAATATAGAATTTTCTTTTACTCCAGTTTCTTTAAAATTATTTTGTTCTATATCTATTTGATAATTAGTGGGATTTCTTAAAGATTCTTGAAACTCAGTACAATCTAGTTCTGTTTCTGGTTTGCTTCGTTTACAGATTCTACAGTAGAACTTTGCATTAAAAGAACCAGAAAAGCTCAACATAGTGTTTACTGCTAGGTTGTCACCTATAACTAAACCTGATACAAAATAAATGTGATAACTTAACCCATTTACTTGTATTTTTAGTCCATCATTTTCTAATACTTTAAGTACATTTATAAAGTAAGACAACATATTATTAATATTGTTTTCTTTAAGATCGCGTGATTTTAAAAATCCGGCAGCAAAAATGTTTTTTAATCGTGAGCATTCATATTTTGGAATTACTGGAAAATTGTAGTAAATCCCCATTATAGAATGTTCTCCTGTATGTGAACCTAGACTATCACATTTCCCAAAGTCATCGAAGTATAAAAAGTAGGGTATTATGATTTTATCAGAGAAAATATTCAATTTTTCCTTCCATTGCTGACCATTGATATAGTTTAAAAATTTCCCTTTAAGAGAAAGTTGTTTCATGTTTTCTAGAGTAGATTCTAATATTCCTGGAGATTCAAAATACTTTCTTATTTGAAAAGAAATTGCTAACAAAGTTCCCTCTGTTTGATTTGAGTCAATCGTTGGGTTTCCATCTAATATAAATATTGACAATTCACGATTAATGAGAAATGATTGAGGATGCTCGTATAAATCCTTGGTTTTGAGATGTTTTATTATTTTATATTCAGTATTCCAATGTAATATTGATTGAGTTTTGAATAGCATCCAGAAATGATTTAATTAAATTTCGTTGAATAATATTTTCAATAAATGGTAGACAAATTTCAGCTATGTGTTTAAAAATAGGATTCAAAATTAAAGTTATTAATGTGTTTTGTACAAATGAGGAGTCTATTGGTGAAAGCGAACGAGAACAGACGTATATTTTTTTTTGTCTGCTCTGTTCTATGTGTTAAAAATAAAATAGATAATTAAAATGTGTAAAATATGTGTACAAGTGATACAGTGATAAATGGATAAATATATATAGAACTATATATTCGGATAAGTACCGGTTTTATTAATTTTATTGGGTTTTTGGTTTCCCGTTTGGATTTATTTTTTGTATAAGTCGCCATCATTTTATTTTATTTCGTGAATCCACAAATACATAGATCGCAATATCCCGTTAAAATATTTTAAATACGACGTATATCATTCTGTCTCGTATAGTCGTATTCTAATGTTTTGTTTTTCATCGAAGCCTGTTTTACTATATAAAACAATGTTTTACTATATGTATGGACACACACACACTTGATCTTAATACAATCTACA
Source organism: Tipula lateralis (assembly GCA_963932295.1). Classification (NCBI taxonomy): domain Eukaryota; kingdom Metazoa; phylum Arthropoda; class Insecta; order Diptera; family Tipulidae; genus Tipula; species Tipula lateralis. The sequence goes on along the minus strand of OZ010736.1, from coordinate 77,273,327 downwards.
AGGAAAAATACATCTTTTTCCTTTGGAAGATCTCTTCTGATATTTTGCTTTGTGTGTGTGTGTATGTCAATACGTATAATAGAACCTTCACCAGTTGCATTTATATTTGTATTGTTGTTGTAAATCTGGTAAAGTAACTATTGTAGTAGGTCGTGTAAAATTCTAGATTTTGCTTTGACTTGTGTTCATTTCCTAAAAAAATCGTTTATACTACGCGTTGTTGTTGTTGCGAAGTGATCTAATTAGATTTGAAAATAAAAACTGTTGCCTTTTATGATTAGTTTTATTCTGATTCAATTTTATTAATTAATGGATTTAAATACGAGTAGATAAGCATTTTTAGAAAGAACGACGAAGAGAATGTGTTTTGCTGTAACTCGTGTGCACTGTTAACATTTCGTAAATGTGCCACAGACTCGTATCGTCATCTCCATTCGGAGGTATCTTGGTTGATGATGAAACATAATTTTAAATTCGATTGATTTTCTCTTTCAATTGTGATGGAGATAACGCCGGATGAATATGACCGTGATGGGCATTGTGAATGACATCAATAATGACTCGTTGTTTCTTTGCGATGAGCCAAATAAGCATCATTGTTTGCATCACATGCGATGTGATGGTTTGTGCTCATTGGTGGTGATCGAGTTCACTGGTTGTCATTCCATGGTTCCATCGAAAATTGTGTGTCATTCCATCGAGATGGAGAGTTTGTTGTGTGGTTGATTTGGAATGTTTGTTGGCCACTTCTCTGTTATGTTGGAGGACGTTATTATCGTGCTTACAATTGTATGTGGGTCAGGTTTCGTACTAGATCCAATAAATGTTTTTAGTTGTTCGCTGTTTTTCGAGTTGGTTTTCGATGTGAGAGGCATCTCTTTGGGTCATAAATTCAAAGTCATCACGCAGGTTGTATTGTATAATGCCCCCAATGTCACGTTTACGGATTACGTACTCTTGATTGGCTGGCATAAGCGGTTCATTTTGTGAAAGTGTTTCCTGCAGATATTATTGGTTCGTGTAGCTGTTGTGTGGTGGAGTCGCAGGGGTGAAGTGTGGCTTTCGTGTTGAAGAGGTGTATACCGACATCTGCTCTCGGCGGAATTTTGTTATGTGTTCGGGTGTAGTAGGAGAGGGAATCACCTGTAACATTTTGAGTGGTAATAGGGTTGGCGACCGGGAAGTCGATGCACAAAGGAGATGTGTTGACTAGTGGATTGGCCCGTTTGGGTGCACGTTCGCTCTTTGGGAGTGACACGTCATTGCTAGTATCTCTTAAAGAGGGATATCGGCCATCACTTTGGTGATCTGCACCGGAACAGGTGGAGCGGCTTCATCTCTGGTCGACTGTCCAAAGTCTTCTTTGGAACAACAAATCACCAAAGATCCCAGTCCTTTTTTTTGAATTGTGATGGACCCACTTTGAGGATTTGCTGGGATCATGTTCCGAATGAAAGTTCGGAACGTCGTGGGCTGCGAGCAGTGTGAGGAAGGAGAGGAGGAAACTGTTGAACGCTTTAGTGTTCCTGTTCCTCGTGCTCTTCTCATGGAGTGCACGGCTTTCGATGCCTATTGAGGATCTGACTGACAGCCTTGAGGATACCAGATGGCTTGCACTTTGTTAAGTGGTATTTTATTAAGTTATCTGGTAATTTGTATTATTACAAGCATGTTTCGGTACTGTAGGTGTTCGTCGGGAAGGGAGTGTCGCACTGGGCCGGTCGAGCCTGGGTGGTCCATCGTAGGGTGTATAGGCTTGGGATCGGTAAGGAGACGCTTGATTTGCTTGGATTGGAAGTGGAACTGGGTGCTGTTTGCGATGATGAGCTCTCAGATTTACATCAAACTTTTGTTTGTTGGTCGAATGTTGACTGCGTCAGGTACACGCTTCGTTGTTTAGGTTCTCGATGGGGTTGGGCGCGCGTTGTAGGCGTTGGTTGCATTATTTTGTGGTTTGGTGCCTCTGTTGGTGTTGGGTCAATGTTGTTCTCGGGTTCTGTGGGTGGTGGTGGTGGTTTGTGGATTGGCCTTGTTGTTGGAGCCCCACCCGGGCCTCGAAGTGAACCTGCTCGAATCTTTCGATCTGGGCCTGTACTGGATGTACTTCCATCGATTTCGTTTCCCGGAGTGTGCGTCCAGTGAGACGTTTTAAAAGTGTAAAGGTGGCAATTTGTTGTCTTTGATAGGCACTGGGACTTTTTGCATATTTTAGTGTTTGGTTCTTTATGTAACCATTTTCCTCTGTGTTGTGGTTGGTGTAGGTACTCGGAATGCCTGGTTTTCCAGGACTCCTGTTTGGTTGCATCATGCAGTGTTGTACCAATTGGGAAGTGAACGGGAGATGAAGGGGGGATGTGTGTGGCATCAGGTGTTATTGGAGGGGGTGATTTTGGAGGCAGGCCTCTGCTTGTTGAGTTGTCTGTTGATGGTTCTTCGAGCGTTGGTGTTGCTTCTCCTGTAGCTTTCAATGGGTGCTTTTTCACTTGATTTGCAGCAGCCTTCCGGGTTCCACCAAATTGTGGTGAGGCTGGTGGTATATGAAGTGCCATGTTGTCCCATCGTTCTTTAGGGGTTGGAAGACTCACGAGGCGGGTGGCTACATTCCGTTTCACTTTCAAGCTTGTTTTTTTTGCGCCGACGAGATTGGAGTCATTGTCGCTGTGTGGGTCACTGCACAGTCGTGCCTGTGAGTGTAGGCTGCGATAATTGTTTCAGTGGTTAGATTGCTAACTGGATCGGTATGTGGTATGGACTGCAGACTGCGGATTGGTTGTGGGCTTGGATTGGTAATGGAATTGATTTATTGAATTAATTAGTTCTTACAGGTTCCTGAGACATGAATTAATGAATTTTTTTCTTAAGAGTTTTGTATTATTGTTTTAATCTTGGTGGAGGGCAGGTTAGCGGATTGGTGTTGCAGATAGGAGATTGCAGATGAGCGATTGTAGATTGGAGGTGTGATTGGCTTGGTGTTGCGGACTGGAGACTGCGGCAGATTGGTTGTGGGCTTAAAATAAATGATAAAATTAATTTTTTAATTAATTCTTACAGCCTCCTGAGACATATATTAATAAATTTTTTTTCAGAGTTTTGTATTATTGTTTTGATCTTAATGGGGGGCAGGTGAGCAGATTAGTGTTGCAGATAGGAGATTGCAGATAGGCGATTGTAAAATAGAAATGTGATTGCCTTGGTGTTGCGGACTGGAGACTGCGGCGGATTGGTTGTGGGCCTAAATTAATGATAAAATTAATTTTTTAATTAATTCTTACAGCTTCCTGAGACATATATTAATAAATTTGTTTTTCAGAGTTTTGTATTATTATTTTAATCTTAATAAAAAGCAGGCGAGCAGATTGGTGTTGCAGATAGGAGATTTTAAATTAAAAATGTGATTGTCTTGTGATTGTCTGCTAATAGTAGTTTAGTAACGATTGTCATGGTGTCTGTAACCGAGTCGTTCTCTCCTTACTACCATACCTTCCTATCCTTACCTATTGTTTTATGAAAACGGCTGTAGGAATAGGCCCGGCGTTATCCGGGAGTCTTGCCTAGCGCTTGGTCCTACAGTCCTATCAATCACTAACAAATTATATTATTGTATTATAATAATTATGTAACAGGAAAATGGTTCTGCTGAAGATTGTCGCCCTATAGTCTATTTTGACTCTCTGATGAGCATGTTACAGTATTATGGTAACATTATCGTAATGGATGGCTTAAACTATCAAACTAAATTAATTAAATTGTTTCAGATACCTGAGCGATAAGTTAAAAAAATTTCTTTCAGAGTTCTGTACTTATGTTCTAATTAGGTTTGTTGTGCGGATGGGAGTTCAAATAAATAATAAAACTAATTAATTAAGTTACAGATTCCTGAGCGAACTAATAAATTTATTTTAGAATTTTAATTTTAATTTAGTTTTAATTTTATTCAAAATACAGAAGAGCGGATAGGCGTTGCGGACTGGAGAATGCTGATTGGCGATTGCAGACTAGCAGATTAAAATTGTGATTGTCTTGTAATAATAGTAGTTTAGTACCGACTGTCATGGTGACTGTAACCGGGTCGCTCTTTCCTAACTAACATACCTTCCAATCCTTACCTATCGTTTTATGTAAACGGCTGTAGGAATAGGCCCGGCGTTATCCGGGAATCTTGCCTAGCGCTTGGTCCTACAGTCCTATCAATCAATCAATCAATCAAATCAATGTGTTTTGTACAAATAGAACATCTTTTGTCATGTATGGATGTGATCACATCCATACATGACAATGGGTCTGATTAACACTCTGACAGCTTCAGATTATCCGTATTTGCAAGATATTTTGATTAATGAAATAGAAATAATGTTAGAAATAATGATTAGAAATAATGTTTAGTTCTAATTACAGTTGCTAATCTTTCACGCATCGATCCGCTTTCCTACTTCAATATCATTCATTTTAATAAACTCATACATAGCCTTACACCCACTTATACCCCTGTTTAATTTTTTAGCTACACTCATGAGGTCATCGAACTATACTATATTGTAACCAAATTTGATGCACTTTAGAAGCAAGTGTACAATGTCATCTACAACCATATAAGTTTCACACTCATTTTCTTCACTCACATGCCTTCAAATTTCCATGATGCAATCTCACTCACTCCATTGTTCGAATCATTGTAGTATTTCCTTTCCTAAAGAAAGGTTTGTCAATGAGATACACCATCAAGAACTTCTTACAGTTTATTAGACATTTTTACAAAAATGCACTCTTCCATTTTCAACACAGATTCACCTGAAACATGCGTACATTTTTAGCTTCTATAAAATCATAATCATTTACCTTCTTTTTCAATAAGTTCACCTCTTTTTCCAATCATATCGGCTCTTTCATTATCTTTGTTCTGTAGGTGTGAAGGTATTCATTGGAGAACCGTTTCACTACCACAAAATCGAAGGTATTCAAACAATTTAATTATATAAACATTGGCCCTCCCATATTTATTAATTCATAACCAGAGCTTCAGATAGTTAACCCCTACTTTATTTATTGAAACTTGACTCCTTTCATAATCCCAAACAATTCGGCATTCAATAAACAGGTGCTATCATTTACTCTTTTTTTATTGCTGGAATGTACATTCCAACACCCACTTGATCATCACACTAGGGTCTGTATACACTTCCAAATGCGCAAACTATTTCATTTGCAACTTGTACAATTCTCTCTTAACTGATAAGTCATTCATTAACGTTTTTGTCATGTCAAAATCAAAATCGAGCTCTCTGGCATTTTAACGAGGCTGGCAATGATGGGTAACGGTCAATTTTTCAACATTTCCCGTGGGAGAGCGATTGTTTTTATAACAATCAAATAGACGACGCCGTTTCCAGTTTCACTGAAACCGTTCTAATGGAATGAATAAATATATCCCATCATCCATTTTCCAATCGCAATCCTTATTTTAAAACCTTTTCAAAAGAAGTCGCCAAAGCAGCCAAACAAAATAAATCTGCTAACAAGAAATATAAGCGCAACGAAATTTCGTTTGAAGAATATAAAACCACACGTAACATCTGTAAGAAAATCTGTGCTAAGGAAGCGAAAAGAGCCGACAAAAAGAAAGCCGCTAAGGCTTTCGAGTTGAAAATCTCCGATCGCCACGTTTACCAGATGGTCGCATTAGTTGCCAATATTTCTAAAACATTATTTCATCATTGAAGTGTGCAGATGGTGCTTTGGTGGTGGATCCACATTTTTAGGCCGACTTACTGGCAAGCGTCTTCACTTCGAACCGACCTTAGTTGTCCCAGATGGAGTTACGCCTACATCAATTCCGTATTGTGGTTCCAAAATGACAGGAACATCTCGGAGGAAATTGTCTTCAGGAACCTGAAGGCAATGGATAAAAATAAGGCCACTGGACCTGACGGAATTCCTGTTCGAATATTGAAGGAGGTTGCCAGTGACTTGGCTCCAATATTAACTAAAATGTTTCTCCTTTCTTATAAGCAAGGTAAATACCCGAACGCCTGGAAGAGTGCGATTGTGCAATCGACCCTTAAACGTAGTTGTGAGAAATGCATTTAGAGACAACTTGTGAATTATCTTGAGATTAATAAAATAATTTCAGATAAACAATATGGCTTCCGCAAAAGTTGCTCGACAACCTATTTTTTGACGTATGTTACAAACAAATGGAATCTCATCCTTGAGCACCACGGAGAAGCCTTTGCAATCCAAGGCTTTTGACAAGGTTTGGCATGAGAATCTCATTTGTAAACTTGTGGCATACGGCTTGGATTCGATGACCATCAAGTGGATAAAAAGCTTTCTCAAAGACCGAAAGATCAATGTTTTGCTAAATGGGAGATAATCAACGACACATTCCCCAAATGCCGGAGTCTCTCAGGAATCAGTTTTGTCATCCACTTTGTTTTTGTTATACATTAATAGACTTGTTGGATAGCACTGTAAACCCTATCTACAGTTTTGACGATGAGTCAACATTGCACTCTTCTATTTCATTCGAGATCAAGCCTACTTCTTTAAGGTTGAACGGTTAATGGCTAGAAGTTGTCACTTCGCTTAATTTCGATTTACGTACAATATTTGAGTGAGGAATTAAAAATCAGGTGAAATTTAACAAGAAAAAAACACAAATATGCACGTTCTTGTGTAAAAGAAGTCACAACGTATACTGTTTTGTGGTAAAAGGCCTTGTTAGTTGTGACTCAATTCGTCTGCTTGGTGTTCAAATAAGCAACAATTTCAAATGGAATGAACACATTATCGCATTGGCCAAATCAGCTTCACGTAAACTCGGGTTCCTCAATAGATGCAGACGGGTTTTTAAATCGCATCAGGTTATCCAAATATATAAAACCTTTATTAGACCGTGTATAGAATATCGCTGTCAGGTTTGGAGTGGAGCATATGGCACAGCTATATCCAGTTGCTGGATAGAGTTCAGCCATTAAATACGAAACTTCAAACTTACCAAAGATCTAGACAGCCTACAACACCGCAGAGATGTTGCAGAACTCTGCGTGTTCTATATATTAATAAACGGTAAACGTTCTGCAGAATTAAAGGAGAAAATACCACCGTTTGTTACGCCAGGACTGGTAACACGAGGAACGGTTAATGCGCATAGGTTTACGTTGAAGCTTCCAAAACCTCGAACTGAAGGTGCAGAGCGCGAATTTATTTATCGAACATCTAAGAAATGGAATTCGTTGAATGGTTTTCAGTTTCCGTCGAAACATAAAATGCACAAGTTTAAGGCAGCTATCAACCTTTACTTGAAGAATTGCGCGTTGGGTGCAGGAGCTCTGACAGTTACAATAAGCTAGGACTGTCTAAAAGTCCGACCTGCACCCAAATAAAACTTAACGTAAAAAAAACAGTGGAATGAACCTGTTCAGACTGATGGACATTTTACATAGGATAAACCGATAGATTCTTTAAATTTAGATTTAACGAACATATATAGGATATCGGTAAAATGAAAACTGTATCGAGATTTGCTCTGCATATCAATGATATAAATATGCGTACGAACTAAAAAATTCTGTTCCAAATGAAAAAGAGCGACCAAATGAACAGGCTAGAAGAATATATAACAATCGCACAAACACATTTATACTCAAGAATAAAATTAATACTGTGACGAACAAACTTTACGAACTAAATTTGAAAAATACGTCATGAAATATTATATCCTGAAAACAAAAACAATGTACCCTGGTATTTGTTTCATTGTATTCAGTAATATTTACAATTTCATCATGGTGAGAAATACGCAAGAACAACGTTAACAAAATATTCAGTTTTACTATCGATCTCCAATTCCAACTTTTCGTGCGCTTTTTCAATTTAATAGTCGTAAAAATTGTGCAAGTGCTTGCTATTCGTCGAAGTATTAATAATTTTGAGCGTACATTTTCTTTATATAATGTTCAAGTGCCAATAAGACACAGAAACGCCCGAAGTAATGCAAATATTTCTTCCGTTTAGGCAACTGTTGCTGAAACCGCAATTTAATGATTCTAAAACGGTCTTAAGAATTGGTACTGCCTCAAACCGCAACCTTGCTGATTTTGAGAAAGGATTTGGGTTTGTTTCCGTATAAAATTGTTCTCACTCAAGAACTGAAGCAATTGACCACCGTAAACGCTTTTACCTTGGAAAAACTTGAAAACGACAACGATTTTTTAAAGAACATCAATTTTCCGATGAGGCTAACTTGCATCTGAGTGGTGCGATAAATAAACAAAAGTGTCGATTCTGGTGCGAAGAAAAACCACAAATTATTCATGAAAAACCATTACGTTCACTTAAATTGACAATTTGGTTTGGTTTTTGGTCGGCTGGAACCATCGTATTTTTTTAGAAATGAAGCTGGTAACACCGTTACTTTTAATGGAGATCGTTATAGCTCGATAATAACCAACTTTTTATGGCCAAAATTAGAAGAAGTTCATCTTGACAGCATTTGGTTCCAAAATGAAGGGGGCTACGTACCACACAGCAAGTGCAAAGTTTGGAAATTCGATATTTTCAAGAAATTGTGATATTGAATGGCCTCCATGAAGTTGTGATTTAACATCATTAGACTATTCCTTGTGGGGTTATTTGAATCATTGGTTTTTAGCAATAAATAAACTCTCTTTAAGCCTTACAAGTCAATATTGAACGTGCTTTTCATGACACACGACTTGATTTAATGGAAAAAGTGCTCGAAAATAGGGTTCATCGAATGCGTTCCTGCAGCAGAACTCGTGGAGGCCATTTGAATGACGTTTTATTCAGAACTTAATTGTATCGATTATACTGCACATTAAATAAAAAAAACATTTCAATTCCTTTAACAACTAGTGTGTTTTTTAAGAAATCATATCACTCTTATTGAAAAACCCGATATAATTGGTCGGTTAACAATGGGCTAGTCGTAAATGCTAGCGAATCGCATTTTATTATTACTAACAAAAAATCGATATATACGTGTTCTTTTTCTTGTATTCATCTTAATGGGCCACTGATTCAGTTTTCAACTACTGTTAGTAATTTGGGGATAATTTTTAACAAAAGTCTTACAGTTGTTTCTAACATAACTTTTGGGGTGACCATTTAGTAAAAGTAAGTAATAAGATATTTAGATTTCTTAGTTGTCTGTATCGCTTAGTAATCGCTTTTTATGTTATCCGGTGCATGGTAGTTTTTGGTCAGCGGCGAGAATCGGTTTCGAGACCGCGGCGTGATGAGAAACTCTCTTAACCATTAAGCTAAATATTAGATATCATTCTTTAATTGTTATCAATATAACTTTCATTCTAAGAACTTATTTGTTTTAAATTCAGAACGATACATTAACAGTTTGTAAACAATCGCTAGGATACGACTTTTTAAAATGTAATCTTTTTGTTTCTTGGATTTGTATTATTCTTAAGTTTACCAGTTAAAATTTAGGGAAAATGAAGCTGTTTTGTTTTGTAAATAAAACATGAATAGTAAGAAAGGTCATAAAAATTTTGTTTTCAAGTGCCAGTACATAATGAGAATTTTTTTTAATTTCAATTGAATGCTTTTGTTTTTGTTTTAGTTAAATACAATTACACGAAATCAATATAACTTTACTTTTATATAAATTTACTTTTTTGAACATTATAAACACATTTTTATATTTTTATATGGTAAACAAATAGATACAATTTCCTGTTCCTTCTGTTGCAACAAAATAAGAAGCTTTTTTTCTCACACAATATATATTTATATTTTTATGTACCGGGTGTTTCTTTTAAACAGAGACGATCAATTATCTCGAAAAATAGCCACTCTACGGTAAAATATTCATAATCAATATTTATTCATACCGCGGGGGAAATACATTAGTGCAAAAAAATTAGTTCCCCACCGCTCTCTTTGTAGGTGGGGCGGGGGTAACTTTAAAACTAAGATAGGAAGCCATATTTTTATTGCTGCAGATACGGATTCTACATTTGATACATTTGAAAATAAATTGAAAAATCACTTCACCTGCAGGTCCTATTCATATAGAATAGTATATGTTTGAATATTATAGTACACACTAACAAATTTAAATTAAGAAGCACAAATAAATATAAATTATAGAATATATGAATTACAAATTTTATAAAAAAGAAAATTTAGGAAACATATACAAAAAATTACGTAAAGATTATTTAAACGCGTAAAGATTTATGAGTAAAATATGTTTGAGACTCACAAACATATAGTTTAAAACAATAGAAAAACGTGGCAAATAGAACCAAAAAGCATGGCCTTGCCAGCTTTCCCGCCTTCGATGCCGTGGTATATAGACTTAAACGGTACTATTTGCAGCAATTAACACCTATCGTTGGCCTACATCACCAAAAAAAACACGAGGAATCCAAAATTAGTGATAGCTATGTAGGATTATATTACGCAAATAATTTACCATCTATCGGAAAACCAATCCACCAATGATCCACTCGTATTCCAGTTTTTGAGAATTTTTCCTGCTTTCACTGCACGAAATAACGAAAAAATCGCCACAACGCCCTACATTTTTAAAAAACACAATGACAAGGCGATTACTATTATCGTTAATTGGCGTATGGAACATATAATTACCGAGCACTTTAAAAATTCATTCACTCCACAGAAAACTAGAATGTTTGTTTCATACAATACACGTCACAACGCTAATATTTTCACTGCGTTTAACTTGTTGTCCTGATTTGAACGAAACGAAAAAGATTTTCTGCATATATACCTGCAAAAAATCTGCATATATACCATCACATACCACCAAACGATACAAATGATACACAGGAATCATAATCGGTACTTCATATACTCTAGTTATCTTATATTATGTACATAGTTATTGTCTCAATTACAAAAAAAAACTGAGAGCAAGCCACACAGTCTTTGAATATGTCGCTAACGAGGCATGCAATTAAAGTATCACGTTTCATGACATTAGGATCGTTGAATGTTGAATGCAACCTCCCGCAACCTTCGATTTTATCATTTAAGAATTTTATTATGGCTTACGAAGCAAACTGATTTGTTACAATGATTAAAAAATTAAATTATGTTGAGTGGTATCATGAAATTTGGTGAAAAGTTTACAAGACACCAGTTTTTTTAATAAAACTGGATGAAATTTTAAACAAAAACGTCAGTAACTTTAATATACCGTACTTTAACTATATATTATTGGTGTAATAATTGATATGCAATATTAATATTAAATGTTGATTGTTCATAAATGTGGTATAATAATATTGATGTTTAAATATTATAACCCGATTTCATGATATCATAGTTTCATACTTCTGCTATTAACAATAAACTGTAACTCATGATTTACAGAACAAGAGTTTACAATCGATAGTTTTTCAAATATACAATATGAATGTTTAGCTGATATATTACCAAAAGCTGGTCCAAGGAATCTGTTTTGGACCAAATACAGAAACCATTTTCGTCCGACTCAGGTAAATCAATAATTATTTTCAATTTAACTTCTAGTCCTATATTAGATTTTAATAAAATTTATAACATGAGTGTTACAACATACGATGATTACGATTTGCTTGTTTCTTCAATTTCCAAGGAATCCAATGAAGTATGTTATATAACTATAAATTTTAAAATAAAAGTAAAACAACAATGTTTTTTAATTTACAGATCCCTCCATCGAACAACATAGTTGTTATTAATGTAATAGAGAGTGTCGAAAGTTATTTAAAATGCGCGAACGGAATAATAATTCAAAATTATTATAAACTAAATAACTCGTTAGATAACAAAAATCGGAATTCCTTGGCAACCTTGATAATAAACGCAGAGTTTAATCACTGTATTGATAAAGAAAAATTTATAATAAGAACGCCGCGATTTACAGAATTGACCGATCGAATTCAAGAACTTTTCCCCAATGAACCAAAATGTTTATACTTTATACCTTATAATCCGGAAAAACGAATGGTTGCCAGAGGAAAATTATGGGAATCTTATAATTATTTAAAAAAAAAATTGCGCTCTATGAATAAAAGTATTAATTTGGAAGATGTTAGAAATATTGATGATTCTTTGGAAAACGAGTTGACGCTCCTACTAAAATTTTTAAAAACTCACTTTGAACCTGAAAATAATAATGGCTGCATGGAAGGCCACTTTTCAACACTGACAAAAACTGCTAGAGAACTCATCCTCCACAACCACTATCGACGAGTATTTTAATAAATTTCCAATTCTGAAAGGACAAACTGGAGCAAATTTTATTTTACTAGATTTTGAGATGAAATATAAAATATTTACTAATAAATTATTCGACAACTGGCAAAGAGTGACTGACAAAATCGTAGCTTTAGCGGACTCAAAAAATTTACCGGAAATTCAATTGGCAAAACAACGAAAATCTCCTGACATTTTATTGTTATGTTTATTGCCGTTTCTGCTGCCACACGCATATATAAAAAAAACAAAAACAGTAAACGTATGAAACTAACAAAACAAGAAATTTTAGAAAACTTATTTATTCACGTTAAAGTATATTTTGAAAAATTTTTCTATTTATTTTATGGAATTAATTTCAAATTTTCATTTAGGACGGCAACTTACTTAATGAAAATATAAACATTTATATGGCCAATTTAAAAAGATATAACTTATCCATTCAACCTACGGTGGTCTTCGTAGGAGATACACTTGGTTAGTATAATTACACATATATTTAAAGAAAGTATCAGTTTTCTATTTATAAATTTTTGAATTACAGATAAAATTATTGCATCATACGTTATAATAAAATCTCATCTATACAAATGTGAATGTCCATTACATGCAGTTGATCTCTGTTTTAAGTCATTCCAGGTATTGAATGCCAATTATCCGGAGGGTACCCATATGATTTGGCTTTTTATACAAAAAAATGGTATATGGGCTGACAACATTGTTTGATCCAGATTTTACAAGTTTAAATTCCTTAATAAATGAACTGTCTACATAGAGTAACTTCTATATTTATATAATATTTTATTATAATTAAAGAAATGAACTTATATATTTGTTAATTTTTTAAACTTATGAATTTATTTGATAATACTTTTGAACTAAATACATTTTTTTAACCATGATGTTTTTTTGGAAAATTATTTTGCATAGTCCTAAGTAGATATATAAAATAATTTTTAACAAGAGACAATTTTTAATTTCAGATCAAATTTAAACAAAAATTATTATTGATTGAAATAATAGTATAAAAGCATACGATACTCAAAGGGATTAAATGAAGTCTTTTGCAGCCAAAACAGCTTATATTATCACCGAATAAATAATAACAAAACATATTTGATTTATAAATTAAAAGTAAACTATAAAATGAACTGTTATAATTCGACATGTAAAGGAATTTTTAATAATATTGACAACTATTTAAGCCATTTAAAGATATATCATAAATATGATGGTTTTTTTAAATGTAATATCTGTGAGAGTGAACGAAATTTCACAATATATAATTCTTTCAAAAAACATTTATTGCAACATTCAAAAGAATTTATTTCATTCAACGACAACGTACAAGTTTCAAATTCTGCTAGCACAGCCTTTCCGTTACACACCGATCTAGCTGAAAATAAGTCTACGACAAATACAAACACGTTAAATGCTTTACCATTGAGTGAGTTTCTAGACAATTTAAATTCTAATCTTATACAAAATGTATATAGTATGCAAAATATTAACAGAAAGGATATACAGTCAATCGTTACACTTTTTTATAATTACAACAAAGAGTTATTTTTGAAAATGAAAGATGATATAACTTATAAAATTAAGGACGGAGAAGTTAACAAGATTATTCTAGATATTTTAAGTCAATTCGAAAATTGCTTTTAAAAATTACGACGGAACACAAAAGAAAAAATGAGTTAAAAAAAAATCCTTCATACATTGAACACAAAAGTGTGATTATTGGAGAACGAGTAGAAAATTATAGGGCTGAAAGTAACATTTTGTTAAAAACAATAAATGTAGAAGCTGTTTTAAATTCAATTAACATTACATTGGAAAACTTTTTACAAAATTCAAAAGTATTAGATGCCGTATACGATTATTTAAAATATTTAGAAATATGCTCCACCGACACAAGCAGTTTTATGCAAACCCCTTTCTGGAAAGAAAAAATTCATAACTTAAATCAAAATGATCTTATTTTTAATTCTATATTTTGATGAATTTGAAACAAATAATCCTCTGGGTTCAAGATCAGGTGTACAAAATTTAGGAGCAGTTTACATTTCTTTACCCTTTATCCCAAAAACAATGCAATCAAAACTGGAAAATATTTTTTTAGTAATGTTGTTTCATAGTTTAAGGCTAGTACTCAGATCGATTTCGCGTGAAATTTCCATACGAATTTACCAAAGTGAACTTAGACATGAAAAATTTCATTTCTGTTTTCACTAAGCAGTACTCAGTTCATTAGCGCAAAACTATAGTTTTCTCAATGCAGCATAGATGGCGCGAATAAACTCTACAAATTGGTTTCACGCGAAAATAATGATTCGAACCATTTTTTTCACGTGAAATTTGAACATTTGAACTGTTTGAACATTTGAATTCTCCAAAAAAATTCATTTCTATTTCACGTGAAAATAAATAAATTTTTGGAGAAGGCGGTAAAATTTCATTTCACTTTGAACTGAGTACTAGCCTTTAGATCGAAAAAAATATGGTAATTCTGTTTTTCAACCAGTTGTAGATCAACTCAAATATTTAGAAACTACTGGAATTAAAATAAAGCAAAAAAATATTTTCTTCATATTGGTTGCATGTGTAGGCGATAACAAAGGTCTCAATGGCATGTTAGGGTTTTCAGAATCATTTGCTGCATCCCATTTTTGTAGGTTTTGCAAAATGAATAAAACACAAACACAAATTTGCGAAACATATGATTTAAATTCTTTAAGAAATAAATTTAATTATATCGAAGATTTATCGAAAAACAACGTTTCTGCAACGGGAATTGTGACGGAATGCATATTTAATCAACTAGAAAATTTTCACGTTACTGAAAATTTTTCGGTTGATATTATGCATGATATGTTAGAAGGAGTTGTTAATTATGAAATGGCCCTAATACTCGACGATTTTATTAATATAAATAAGTATTTTAAACTAGCGTAATTAATTAACAGAATTTTTAACTTTGATTTTGGGGAGTATGAAAAAATTAATCGACCTCAGTTCATATCTAATGATCATTTAAAAAGTCATAAATTAAAATACTCGTCTTCGGAAATTCTTTGGATGGCATAAAGTTTCTCGGCGTAATGATATTATAGGTGAACTCATTCCTGACAATAATGAAAAATGGAACGTTTTTATTCTTTTAAGACAAATCTTAGATATCGTGTTAGAAGATCATACGAATACCGAAACTATAGACTACCTAGATCATTTAATTTATTGTCATCATAAATCTTTTAAAGAAATATTTAAACTACCCTTACGACCAAAACACCATTTATATGTCATCATCCGTTTATTCTTAAGAAAATGGGATCCTTAAAACAATTTTGGTGTATTAGATTTGAGGGAAAACACAAAATTCTAAAAAATATTGCTAGGAATACTACATCTAGAAGAAATATTTGCAAGACGATTGCTCAACGCCTTTCATTAGGTAATACTAAGACAAAAGAAACTAACGATCAATATATATTTGGGAAGCATAGAATAGATGGACAATTTAGCTATTATGACTCTGTTATTATCGATAATAAGAAATACAATAAAAACAAAGTAATTAAAAGTAACAATGATAGTAAAGAACCAACTTTTTTTAAAATTAAAGGATTTATTAAAAGTGAAAATAATGACATATGTATTTTACGGTATAAAATTATTGTATTGTATTTTGATTTTCATAAATATGCATTTGTTGTGGAAATTAAAGATGAATAATGGTAATCCACGTTATACTTTATATAACGCAAAAAGAAAAAATATAAGAATAGTTATCAAATTTTATGGAAAAATTACAATTTTTATGAAACTCTACACTGTTAACATCTAGAATCCTTCAGATACTGATAAGGATTTTGTTTAATTATTATTAGCAACTGTTGCTAAACAGCTAGAATATTTCACTGCCATTTATAAGATTCATTCCTATTCGTAGAAATGACGTTTACTATAAGTATATAAGAAACTTTTCTTTTTTGTTCATTTAATTTACTATTGGAATAGGAAAATATCAAAAATTTAGCATAGTACCTATTCCGACAATAAGCCACTATCCCCTGGGCTCCTATAATTTATGGCAACGTCTCATATATATTTTTTTCCGTATATATATATATATATATATATATATATATATATATATATATATATATATATATATATATACATATATATATTGTATATTTATATTTATATATATATATATATATATATATATATATATATATATATATATATATATATATATATATATTTATATATATAAATATATATAGAATATATATATATATATATATATATATATATATATATATATATATTTATACATATATATATCAATATAAATATATATATATATATATATATATATATATATATATATATATATATATATATATATATATATATTCATATATGTATATATATATAAATATATATATATATATATATATATATATATATATATATATATTTATATATATATATAAATATATATATATATTTATATATATATATATATATATATATATATATATATATATATATATATATATATATATATACATATATATATATATATATATATATATATATATATATATATATATATATATATATATATATATATATATATCATATATATATTTGTATATATATCAGATCTATATTTTTATCAATATCTATATCTATTTCTATATCTATATCCATATCTTTACCTTTATCTATATCTGTATCTTTTTTTTTATTTTTTATGTCGAGGTGCGAAACCCTCATGGTTGCTGTGCCGGAGAATATTACGCAACGTAAAAATTGGGGTTTTGTTGTATTTGTCCACGTGTCCATTGACAAAAAGTTACCCGATTTCCGAAATCAGCGTCATGAAGATCTTGGTGTAAAGACACATGATATGGATGGTACTTGTTCCGTTTTGATATTCTCCAAACGCTGGTGAGGGACAATTCGGAATCTTGAACTATTTCTCGTGTACTAACATGAGGATTATGAGCTACTGCTGCCAATACAGCAATTCCATTATTTTCTCCAGTGACTGTTGCTCTACGGATCCTCGTTTTCGATTGAACCTTTCCATCAGTAATAAATTGTTTGATAGTACGGCCAAATGAAGCACGTGAACAAATCCTATCCGGAAAACGATGAGAGTTAATAGAAACAGAATTTTCAAGATTTCTGTCAGCTTCTCCATAAACCAGAACCATTTCAGTTTTCCATGCCACATTTAAACGCCTCATTCTAAAGTATTTGATCGTTTATTTTGCTATTACGAAAAACATGAAGATAAGAAATGACACAAACGTTAAATGTGATTTACAAAACTGAATTAATTGTTTTCATGACGAGTTTTATTTCAAACGTATTGCAGAATTGTATGCGTGTGTTCAGAAGAAATATAAAAAATTGAATTTCGTCGATTACAACGCCATCTATCGTGGACCGAATAAAATATTCCATTCAAATCATACGTACTTTTAGTCGTAGAACTCGTATTTGCAATAAAAATATGGCTTCATATCTTAGTTTACAAGTTACCTACGCTCCACTTACTAAGCGGGGGCTGGGGGACTATTTTTTTGCACTGATGTATTTCCCTCGCGGTATGATTAAATGTTGATTATGGACATTTTTTCCGTACAGTGGATATATATAGTTACATTCCCACAAGTTATGGACAAGAACAGTCCATGATTATATACAAAAGGTATCAAGTAACTATAAAACAAATAGTTACATCCTCAGAAATGATGAACAAGAACATTCCATCATCGCAGACGAAAAGTGTCATGTGAATATCAAACAAATATCGCTGACCAACATAAAACACCATAGCAACATAAATAGGTTTACAACATAGAAAATTGCATGATTGTACTTTTAATTAAAATAGAATATTGTAAGAAATATAAAATAAGTTTAGTTTTAAGATCTAACTCATATTGTAAAGAACTAATAATAAATTTTAAAATAAAATAATTATTTTTTTCAATTTATTGAATAATAACTGTAACTTATAATGTAACTTATAACGTAAGTGTAACTTATAATTGGCGCAGCCGTCCGAAGATGTTTTGACTATTGTGTTAGAGTAACAGTGCAAATCAGTAGTGAATAAAAACTAGTGAAAAGTGAATCCGTTAAACGAGAAATTATTGTTAGTGAATTTTTTCTCTATTCCCGAAACAACATCTCTCGCTAAAGGGTAAACCGTGAAGAGACTTGAGTTTCCGTGACATCGCTACACAAGCAATTCATCGAACCTGTGACACACGACTACAAAAACAAATACGAAATTCGAAATTACGAATCTACAAGATAGGAGTAGACCCTGATCATCGTATTAAAAGGTAACACATTTTTATATAAATTTTTCTTTAATTTTTATTTATAAAATAAAAAATTTGTTGTTGCTAATTTGTCAAAATTGTGATACTACGAAATCGGTACAGAACTGCCACCCGTGTACTACGAGATAGACGCGGGAGAAAATTAAATTCTCTAAAAAAAAAGTGATTAAGTGAATGAGTAAGAAAGTACTCGAAAGGTTCGACGATAGTCGAAATATCAAAATTGACATCGACGAATCGATACTTACTCTGTTTACAAAATGGATCTCAACGCAGCAGCAATTGCGATTAATGAATTAACATCACAAATTAAAGTTGTAGTGGAACAAGTTCAAAAGATGACCTTAAAGTCAGAAGAACATGACCACACTTTGGCATTTTTGCATCAAAGGCCAACAGAAACTACTGCAGAGATGCAAAGTCCTGCAGAAACACAACGATTAACGTTTGATGCATTCATAATCCCAGATCCTATAAAATCATTACCGGAATACGACGGTAATAAAAAATAATTAAGTGCTTGGCTTCAGACAGCCGAAGACACACTAAACGTGTTTGCACCCCTTGTGTCCGAACCACAATTTAGACTTTATTTACAAGCCGTGAGTAATAAAATAAAGGGTTAAGCCAAGGACGCGTTATGTCTGGTTGGAAACCCACAAAATTTCGAAGAGATTAAAAGTATACTCCTAGAAACCCCGGGTGACAAACAAGAATTGTCAATCTATAAGTCCCAACTTTGGGCTACAAAACATAACGAAGGCATGACCGTACATTCTTACTTTAACAAAATTAAAGAGAATGTTCAAAATATTAAAACATTAGCGAAGCAAAACACTACCTATAATCATGCCTGGATAGCTATAAACACCTTCATAGATGAGGACGCTTTAGCAGCATTTATATCCGGTTTGCGAAAACCATACTTCGGGTATGCCCAAGCAGCCAGACCGAAGAGCATAGAGGAAGCATACGCATTCCTGTGCAAATTTAGTTCAAACGAGACATATCGGAAAACTCGCGACGAACTAACAACCAAATCCCATTTAAAAATGTTCAATCAACACAAAGACAGAAAGAATTGAACCAACATTATAATCAAACCCAGAATAGGACAAACCCAAGTAAAGACAGGGATGTATCTATGAGGTCGAGAAACATGAGTGGTGGCAAAGCTACTCCCATGGAAGTGGATTCATCAATAAGATCTAGAAACACTTTCAACCGAAGAATAATTAATACCCATGAACTTTACAAAGATAATGAAGATCATGAGGTTGGAAACGTAAATCCCACAGATTCTTTATCTGAATTCAAAAAAAATCCAGAAAATTTTCGGGAGGATCGGGAGAAAGATACGGAGGATTAAATTTCCTCCCATACCTAATATGAAATAGCATACAGCCTAATAGACAAATTAAATTATTAATAGATACAGGGGCAAATAAAAATATCATCAAACCCGGTATCATCACTTATACAATACATATCAAACAAAATACTTCAGTACAAAACATATTAGGCAACCACATTGTAGACAAAAAAGGTAAATTTAATTTTCTGAGTAATAACTTACCAGAACAAACCTATTACGAATTAGAATTCCACAATTTTTTCGACGGAATTCTGGGTTCCCAATCAATGGAAAAATTAAACGCTAAAATTGATAACAAAACCAACACTATTTTTTTAAACGGCATAAAATTCAAATTTCACCACTATTACCCTAAGGAGAATATCTATAATCATACAGTGTCATTTGAACTTCTAAAGACGGTGAGTGGTTTTTTCCAAATTATGAAAAGTTGAACGAAGAAATAATAGTTCAACCAGGCATATATAAATCCGACAAAAGTAAAACAACAGTAAAAATACTCAAGAACGAACCAGAAACACCAAAGATTTTACCAAAACTTAATTTTGTAGTTAATAATTTCGAAACGCTAAAACCAATTCCTATTTTCGGAAAAGAAATAATTAGCAAACAAGACATAGGAAATAAGAACAGATCACCTTCACGAAAACGAAAAGATCGCTCTAATTGACAACATTTATAGAAATGAAATAGTAATGTTGAAGTTAAATGAGAGTTTATCAGCGACAACAGTTATCAAAAACAAAATTCTTCCGAGAGACGAAACACCAGTCTATACAAAAACATATAGATACCCTTACCACTTTAAAGGGGACGTAGAAGAACAAGTGCAAGATTTGCTAGACAGTGGAATCATTAGAAATTCCAGTAGCCCATATTCCTCACCAATTTGGGTCGTTTACAAGAAGACCGACGCTTCGGGAACACGAAAAGTTAGAGTGGTAATCGATTATAGAAAACTTTAGAAAAAAACCATCGACGACAAATTCCCCATGCCTCAAATCGAAGAAATTTTAGATAACCTGGGTAAGTCTACATACTTTACTACGTTAGATCTAAAATCCGGCTTTCATCAGATCCCAATGGATACAAAGTCTCAGGAAAAAACCGCATTCTCAACTGACAAAGGCCACTTTCAGTTTTGTAGAATGCCTTTCGGTCTGAAAAATGACCCAGCCACATTCCAGCGTGCCATGAATCACGTGCTACAGGGATTGATCGACAAAATATGTCACGGTTACCTAGATGACATTGTCATAGTAGGGGAAATCTTAAAAATCACTTAAACAATTTAGATACGGTATTTAAAAGACTCTCAGAATTCAATCTTAAAATTCAACTTGATAAATGTGAATTCTTGAAAAGAGAGACGGAATTTTTGGGGCATATCATCACGCAAGAAGGAGTAGAACCTAATAAAGACAAAGTAAAAAAAATTTTAGATTGACCAGTGCCAAAAAGTCAAAGTGAAATAAAACAATTTTTGGGTCTCTCCGGATATTACCGCAGGTTCATAAAGGACTATTCCAAAATAGCAAAAACTATGACCAAATATCTAAAAAAAAAGAAACTATATTGGATTTAACCGATCCGGAATACATAAAGGCTTTTGAAACACTAAATAGAACGATAGCGACAGACCAAATACTGACCTATCCAGATTTCGCGAAACCTTTTTTCTTAACTACAGATGCTTCAAATTTTGCATTGGGCGCAGTTTTATCACAAGTTCAAAATAGCATCGAAAGGCGCATTGCGTTCGCTTCACGAACACTCAATACAACTGAAATTAATTATGCCACTAACGAAAAAGAAGCATTAGCCATAATATGGGCAGTGAAGAAATTCCAACCATACCTTTACGGTAGCAAGTTCACTTTGGTAACCGACCACAAACCACTCACATTCATTTAACCCTCAGAGAAAAACTCCGAAATCATACGATGGAGGTTAGAGCTGGAAAACTATGATTACGACGTAGTTTATAAAGAAGGCAAGGCAAATGTGGTAGCAGATGCTCTAAGTAGGATGCCCACAATAAACAACGCAAGGGAAGTAAGCTCAACTGAGTTCGCGAACAATAACACTTCACGTGAATCAACCGAAACAAACCCTCCACATTCATCCAATGACATCGAGACAATCCACTCAGCTAACACGTCAGACGACCACTTTATCAAATTCGCTGACAGACCAATTAATTATTACAGGAATCAATTGATTTTCAAAATTTCAAACGTAGATGTAATCATTTCGGAAGATATCTTCCCAAATTTCAAAAGAATCATTATTTCAAAAAAATCCTTCGATGTAAGCGACATTACACAGTTTTTAAAGAAATATCACAATAGTAAACAATCGGCATTAATGGCTTCTGAAAGTCTTTACGATAAAATCCAAACAACTTTTAGACAAAACTTCTGCCAAAATGGTCACTTTGTGTTAGTAACAAAAATAGTGGAAGACGTTACAAATGAAGACAGACAGAATATACTAATAACGAAAAACACGAACGTGCGCACAGAGGCACCAACGAGGTCGAAAGTCAACTAAGGCGAGCATACTTCTTCCCTCGTATGGGAAATAAAATAAGAATCCACATCAATGCATGTAATACTTGCAACAGACATAAATATGACCGTAAGCCTTACAACATTAAAATATCCCCACGGCCAATCACAAAGAAACCGTTTGAAAGGTTGCATATGGACATCTTCAGTATAAACAGGAATAATTTCCTATCAATTATTGACTCCTTCTCCAAACATCTACAAATGATGCCCATGGAAACAAAAATATAACAGATGTAACCAACGCTCTTAACAAGTACTTCACTCTTTTCGGAATACCAAACCATACTGTTTGTGACCACGAAACTACATTTCAATCTACCCAAGTAAAACAATTTCTAAACAATTTGAATATCAAAATAGAATACGCATCATCATCAGAGTCGAATAGGCAGATCGAAAAGACCCACGCTACGGTGATCGAAATAATCGAAAATAAAAAGATTAAAGAAAGACTAATTAAATCCAAAAATGTTGTGTCATTTCAGGCAAATTTTAACACAATTCCAATTATAACTTCTATATAATTTTGCTCTTAAAAATAGTAATTTTAATAAAACTTAGTATAAGATTAGCATAAACCTTAAATAAACAAATAGGAATAGATATTAAATAATATAAAAATAAAGTAAGTTAAAATTTTTTTTCCATCAAATAGTTAAAAATATTAATTTTCCACCTTATGATAATGAATCTCATAATTAAATGAATAATGTTAAGCATAATTTTTCAAATCATAAAACCCAGAAATTAGAGATAAAAAACTTAAATGACGATCCTATTTTATTAATAAAAATTAACGATTGCAAAATTCAAGTGGGTAATATAAAAATAGTACATCCTATCAATTTAAGAAATTTACAAAGTACAGTAGAAGCAATAAACAATTTTATTTACAATACACTAGATGATAAGAACGGGGGGGGGGGGTTCGTTTCTCGACTAAAAGTAGGAAGATCGTGTCTTTCTTTCTGTGGTGAAAACAAAAATGAAAAAATAGGTTCAAGCTGTTAAAAATTGTGAAAATAGGTGCAAACAGTGTCTTAGTGAAGTGCTAACATAAGTTAATGTCAAAAATAAATTAAAAGTGAGAGATAATGACAAGAAAACCAAGAAATTTTACGATACGCATTATTACGCAACACAAAGAATAAAATACGCCGCTTATTGGAAATACGAACAAACATGAATCGTTTTCCAATTGGATAAGTCGGCTTGCAGAAGTTGCAGCGGAATAGTAGCTTTTTTTCTTTTAGGTTAAATTTGAAAACCAAAACAAAACAAACAGGAAAGACCACAAAAATAAAGATGACAAATAAAGACGACATGGGATAAAAGGAAAACTGTGATCGCAAATTTAAAAGATAAGTATTGATTTATTGTGAGTGCAAGTCAAATGTCGTGTCGTATAAATGATTTCGATGAGTAGATGTATATACAGTTGTTGGATGGGTAGTTGAACGTAGGCTTTAATTGAGATTTTAAACCAATGTTCGGTGCTTCTGGTTTTGACTAGTGATGCGAAGTAACTCTAATTCGTGTGTTAAATGGATTTTTGTAGAGTAGATCATTTTGACAAACTAATTTGTTTTGACAATAATAAAGTAGTGTTGTACTGAATTAGAACATTCCATATTTATTTTTAGTGAAACAAACATTGTAATGGTTTAGCTATTATACGATAGATGGTTTCTGTTTTAGGGCTTAGATTATGTTCATTTAATTTAAATTATTAGATAACGTTGAAAGTGGAATAGGTATGTCTGAATATATGTATTTGTATGTGTGTATATGAATATGTATATGTATGTATGTGTATATGTATGTATTTATGTATATGTATGAGTATGTGTATTGTGTATATATGTATATATGCGTGTATATGTGTATGTGTATGTATATATGTGTATGTATGTTTGTATGTGTTCATGTCCATATGTTTTTATATATATGTATGTATATGTGTATGTATGTGTGTATGTATGTATTGATTTTAGTGGCGGGGAGTTGGAACTATTAGAATGTTTGGATTTCGCCGGGATTGTAGCAGTTTTGCATGCAGTGGTGGTTTGAAAGCATTCAATTCTGTAGTGTCGGGAGGTTTTGATGTTGTCGCTGGATTTTTGGAGGATGTCGCCCGATTCTGGAGTGGGCTGGGGTGATGCAGGAGTGTCTTGGAGGAAGCGGTTTTTGTAAGTATTTGTAGCTGCATGCTGATGATTTGTTCCTTATGCCTCATGGTACTGCTGTAGTTGGGGGGAGGGAGGTTCCGGGGCTGGATTTGATTGAGATGGGCATGAGGGTTGATCTAGTTACGGTGGCAGTTGGGAGCCTCTGTTGACATGTGGGGTTTTGGACGCGAGTGGGATTAGTTGAAAGCTGGAAAGTTCGCCAAAATGTGGGGTGTTTGGATGGATTTCGGTTTGTTGGATGTCAGTTGAGATAGGTTCTGCACTTTTCATTTTTGTGTAGGTTGGTGTCCCGATGTTGAGGGTGCTTTGAATGAGTTTGTAGTTTGGATGCTTACAATTAAAGTTAGTGTTAGAGTTTGTTTACTACTAATAGATGTATGTTTGGATCGTGTTTGGTGTGCTTGAATGAGGTTCGCTCCGGAGAGTGTCGATTTCCTCCACTTTTGGGGTGCTGCTGATCCATACTTTCTGCATGTATATGGCATCCCTGCCTGCGTTATTGTTAAGTATCGTGCATTAGTGCCTGTGGGCTATCCATGCGTTATTTCAATTTATTAAGTTACGTATTTTGATTTAATGGTGCTTTTTGAAGTCAATATCAATTGTTTTTTTTTGATTTATGAACGGTGAAGATCGGGCGGATCTACTACATTTGTAGTAAAGTGACATCGCTGATCACGACCATTATACGAGCATTGCATTACAATAACATTGTATTGCAGTAATATAAAAATAGTAATTTATGGAAGGGTTTGGTTTTAATTATTTATATAAGTATAAATATGATTATATTTGGAGGGGGTTTACAAGGAAAGTTTATTTTATTTTAAAAAAGTAAAAAAAGAAAATGCATGATTTTGGAACGTTAAATGTTTCAGAGATTTATTTTGATTTTCTGATAAACATATTCTAATATTATGGTATCATTAGCGTAATGGTTAACGGGTACTTAATCTAGCATACCATATTAATTTAATTTATGGTTACAGATTCAGCAGCCGTAAGTTAATTAATTAAGAGTTTTGAATTTTTGTTTAACTATGATTGGTGTGCGGACTGGAGTTTAAATAAATAATAAAATTAATAATAATTAAATTACAGATGTCTATCTAATAAATTTATTTTTAGAATTTTATTAAATGATTTAATTTTAATACGTTATAGCTACGTTGCAGGTTATAGCTAACTTACTAGATTATTTATTTATATAAATAATTTACCCTTTTCACGAATTGACAGTTTATTAGGTTGTCATAATGTATGTAAATGAAATGCTGTCGAACCATTAAATAAATAAATACTGCCCCTCGCGTTAGATGGTGGTGGATCTGGAAATATAGGGACGCAACTTTAAATGCAGCATAGGATGAGAAGACCCCAGGATAAAAAACCTAAATACTCCAG
Organism: Tipula lateralis; assembly: GCA_963932295.1. Lineage (NCBI taxonomy): Eukaryota > Metazoa > Arthropoda > Insecta > Diptera > Tipulidae > Tipula > Tipula lateralis. Next base: position 77,247,163 of record OZ010736.1, on the reverse strand, counting down.
TTTTAACTATTGAGGTAGCACAAATACATATGATGGAATTAGAAATGTCCTTCCTATCCAAATTAAAAAAATAACCAATGTGAATGTGAAAATGATATAGATCTTCCAAACAAATTATTTTATTTTACTAATTATGTAACAGGAAAATGGTTCTGCTGCCCTAGTCTAATTTGATTCTCTGATGAGCATGTTACAGACTTATGGTAACATTATCGTAATGGATGGCTTAAACTATCATACCAAATTAATTAAATTGTTTCAGATACCTGAGTCATAAGTTAAAAATTATTTTTTCAGAGTTCTGTACTTATGTTTTAATTAGGTTAGTTGTGTGGATGGGAGTTGAAATAAATAATAAAATTAATTAATTAAGTTACAGATTCCTGGGCGATTAACTAATAAATTTCTTTTAGAATTTTAATTTTAATTTAGTTTTAATTTTATTCAAACTACAGCAGAGCAGATAGGTGTTGCGGACTGGAGAATGCTGATTGGCGATTGCAGACTAGTAGATTAGAATTGTGATTGTCTTGTGATTGTTTAATAAAAGTAGTTTAGTACCGACTGTCATGGTGTCTGTAACCGGGTCGCTCTTTCCTAACTAACATACCTTCCTATCCTTACCTATCGTTTTATGTAAACGGCTGTAGGAATAGGCCCGGCATTATCCGGCGGAATCTTGCCTAGCGCTTGGTCCTACAGTCCTATCAATCAATCAATCAATCAATACACTAGATAATAAGAACGATAAATAAGAATTATATAAAATAGTTAAACAAAAGTGCAAAAAACTGTACAACAATCTTCAACAAATTGAACCTATACGACGTATAGGCGAACCGTTGGAACATCCTAGGCTCCGCGTGGAAGTGGCTCCCAGGCAGTCCATATGCAGTAGACCTGCGAATGTTAGAAAGCAAAATGAATGAGCTTACAGCCGAAAATAACCAACAAATCCAAATAAACAACCAATTGGAAGAAAGGATAAAGCTGATTACAGACACGATAAACAAAGCTGTAACAAACACTAACACAGCCAACAAAATATTACTCAGTGAGATAGAAATGATAACAGTCATCATTAATATAGAAACCATTAATACAGTAATAGAAGACATTCAAGACGCCATCTTGTAACGCTAACCACCAAATATTACAAAGCACTATTTATGTAGCTAACGTTAACAAAAATTTGTTTTTTGAAATTTTACACGTGATGCCAGAGTACGCCATATTTTTGCCGCTGGCTCGTTGGTGAGGTGAAATTGGTCGTGGGGTTTGTATTCTGGAGATAACTATCACAATTATGGCATACGAAACGAAATGAAGAAATCTCTCATCAGTCTCACTCACCTTACTCCCAATGTGAAAATTTACCACTTCATTTTAAATAAAAATAACAATACATAAATTATAAAAAGTTAACAATAATTTTAAATTTTATTCCAAAATAGATTATATAAGAAAAAAACATAAAGAAAATTACCAAAATTATTAGGGATAATTTATATTAGGTATAAATGGAAAGCTCCAAGAGAAAAAAAATAATTATAATATAGAAATAAAATGTTACCTTGAGTATACAATTATGATGAAAGCGCTTCCAACGGCCTTGATACTACAAGCTTAATAGAATAAAGAAATATTTTCTAAATGAAAGAAAAAATATAAATATATATAATTTTATCCCATAAATTTGGCTTAATATACAATCAAGTAATTTAGTTTAAAAAAAAATAAAATAAACACGAGAATACAAACTATGTTAGTGATTACGATAAAGCCTCGTGATTCAAAAAACAAAATTTCCGCAACGCCATTACAACTCGCCAAAATCCAATCAGCAACCAATGTCGTGAACCGCAAATTCCATTCACAAGTTCCGTAAATTCATAAGCACATGCATAATGCATGCATGCTTCGTTATAGATAATAGTCAACAACTATGTCAATTTTTCACTAAAGATGCGGCATAAATCTAGCAGCCACCACCAGTATAATAACAAATACGAGTATAATTTCCTTTAAACGTGCTTCATACAATTATACTATGTTATATGAAAGTTACACGTTTAGTTCCAACTAAACCATTAATCCAAAACCAGTTGGTAATAATTTCTTCAGTTAAATTATCAATTTTACAACAATTAAATAATTACAATTAACTGAACTTAGATTATTTAAAAGTTAAGTTGTTGTGGCTGCTATCGCACACTTAGACCAAATTTGATCCGTTGTGATACCACTCTATACGGCTATAGGTCCGAGTCTTTACGTAGAGCCATCTGCGCATTGCATAGCTCCATGTCAGTCCTATAGTACTGACATGGAAGATGGGTCGGCCCAAGGATTCTAAACACGACAGAGAATCCAGATTATGTTTATTTTTCACCACCGATCGCACCGCCCAAACGATCGAAGGTGAAAAACCCATTTTGCATCCTGCCTCGAATCGGATTCGAACCCGGTACCTCCCGCTCCAACTGCCGCAGCTTTAACCACTGCGTATTTGGAATCTTTTTAATCGTATTTGGAACAGGAAAACTTAAAATTGCCGAAACTTTTCCTGGATCTACCCTTAAACAACCATCACCCACTATGTATCCTAAATAACGTATTTCTTTTAATAGAAATTTGCTTTTACTTAAGTTCACTGTCAAACCTGCAGATTTGAGTAGAAAGGCAACTTGTTTAAGAAGTTGGATGTGTTCATTAAAACTCTCGGATGTAACAAATATTTTTTCATGAAGTTGATGTGGTATCACCCGATGCATTAGTCTGCACATGGTCTGTGGCGCATTACAAAGTCCAAATGGCATCACAACAAACTGATATAAAGGACGACCAGGAATCGTAAACGCGGTTTTATCTCGGGACTCCGAGTTGAATTTGGTTTGTTCCAGTCGACTCAAGAGCCCATCGATAATCGGTAATGGATAAGCGTCTTTCATCGTCACTTCATTCAGTTTGCGAGCATCCAAACACATTCGGACCTTGCCACATGCTTTTTTGACTAATGTCACCGGGGAACTCCAAGAACAATTGCACTCCTCGATTACACCGAGAGCAAGCATTCTATCCAACTCATCGTATAAGGCCTTTTGTATTACAGGTGATACAGCGTAGTGACGCTGTTTAACAGGTTTTGAATCGCCTACCTCAATGTAATGGGTTAATATACAAGTCCGACTAAACCTAATTTTTCGAAAGCCGGAAATTCTAGAATAGTTTCTTCTAAAAATTGAGTTTGATGAGGATTTAGTTCGTGCTGAAGAAACTGATTCGTATCTTGACTAGACTGCCCATATTCAATGTTTGTAATTTCTGATATATGAGTAGATAGTGATGGTATTATGTGAATTTTAAACTCTCGCCAAAAATCGATTCACAAGTAAAGTTTTTGCTCTAAATTCGGAATAATGGACACTTTAAAAATTTTCTCGATTCCATTAAAATTTATTGTCATATATATGTAACCAAACAAACGCACCTGATCTCCTGAAGCAGTGTATAGTTTTGTTGGTAAGTGGAAAACTTTGTAACGAGGGTTTTCTAAGAATTTTTCGCTTCCCTTTCCTAACGCAGTGATTGTTGCTCCACTATCAAGCAACCCTATATATTCGTTTCCGTCTAAAGAAACGTTGGCATATGGGCGGTTATCGAATGAGTTGACGAAGAAAGATTCGGAGACAACCTGACGAAGAGATCATTTATTGCGCCAATAATTACGAATTCGTAAATAGTTTCGGACTAAAGGTTTTGAAATTAGCGGAAGGGAAGATGAAGTTGGATTAGGGATCGAAGTGAGAGAAATTACTTTTGGGAAAGTGGACGGTTTAATTCTAGACCACTTTTTAACGTCGGATTGGTCGATGATGTGACGGTATCGAATTCACAGTGGTTCGAACCCTCGTCAATGCGTTTCCCGAACATCGAAACAATTAGGTTTAACACTTCCACGTCGCCCACAACCGAAACAAAATATGGTCGGAGGTTTGGGACAATCAATGTATATGTGGCCAATATTTTGACAATTCCAATAAATTGTAAGATTTTCGTTGTGGCTCAGAGAAGTAGAAGACTGAACTAATGAGGCATCTTTTCTTGGAGGAGAATTTAATTCATCCACACATTCAAGGCTATTTACGTCTAGATCTAACTCTTCGACATGTCTACGAACGCATAACTTTTCAGGCTCATAACCAGTACGCCTCCAAGTATCTTCTAATGCCAGACAGCGCCTCACTAAAATTGATATTGAAGGTATTTCCTGATCTGCAAGCATATTTTGAAATCCAGTGCGCATATTTCGGCGAACAATGTGAAGAAGTTCCGAGTCTGGAAGAGGATCTCGAAATTGTAAAGACAAAGCGATGATGTCGTTATAAAAAACTCTAAAACTCTCGTTGGGTTTCTGTTTCTTTGATTCAAGATTTCTTCTAATGTCGTGTTCGCTTCGTCTATCTTGAAATCGTTCAATCATATCAGATTTTAATGACCATTTAACACTCGGATTACGTTCTATATGACACCAATACCAATTTAAAGCAGCTCCTTTCAATAATATTTCCAAGTGATGTGTTAGATCTTCATTTGAAATGCCATAGGTAGCGGCTTGATGCTCCACCCGAAATAAGAACCTTTCGATTGCCAACTCGCGTGCATCACCGTCGAAAATTATCTTACATTTGTCAATACTGTGTTGCGAATGTGAAGTATTCCGTGAGGGTGGTAGAATTGTACTTGATAATTTAGCAACATTTATTGCATCATTATCGATATGATGATCATCATCACCTTCCGAAGTTGATAGATCGGCTAAATCTTCGATTTGAGACGATCTAATTTGCTCTATAGTCTCGTCTAGACTGGATCCTCCATTAATTCGACTTTGTACTGCGGATAAAACTAATCCTAGTAGTCTCAGTTGGTCTTGACATTGTTGCTATATATTTTAGTAGTAGAGAGAAGTTGTTCCAAACGTCCTTGCACATCCAACAATCTTGATTCAATGATTTGTGCTGTATTTGGCTCGTCCTTATCCGTAGACTGAACAGTTGTGACCCATTCACGATGTTGTTTAACTTTGATTGCACATCGCTGTAGTTCACGCTGTGGTGCTGAGCGTGCTGCTTTATGAGCTTTATAAGGCTTCAATACCGGATTTTGTTGTTCATTAGATTTAGCTGTCTTAAGAAGAATTAGTTTTTTTGACGGATTTCCCATAAGATCCCGAACTAAACATTCTACTTCGAACTCGTCAGGGAGGAGAAAATTTACATCCATTATGTAAAAACAAAGGAAAATTATAAATGTGAAAATATATATATATATATATATATATATATATATATATATATATTATATATATATATATATATATATATATATATATATATATATATATATGTATATATTTCTATATATATATATATATATATATATATATATATATATATATATATTGTTTTATAAGAAAGATGGCTTGTAAAATGTTTTATATGAAAGATGGTTGTTTATAATATGAAAGGTTTTTCATGGGATTTGGTTTATGATTGAAAATGTTTGATTGAAATGTTTTACAAAAACGATTAAGATTTAGATTAGCTATTAAATAGCTTTTGTTAGTAAGTAAGTTTTATTATTTGTGGTTATGATACTAGTAATTCTCCCTTTGGCTTAGGTACGTAAGGGAACGTTATTCATTAATTCCCTGAACTTTCGTATCTTATAGTTTAATTATATTCTTACCCTTTTGGTTATTTCCTTTTGATAAAAAATTTTTAGAAAAACTTTTAAATTTTATATAAATTTTATTGGATCTTGTAGTGATCAATATCAATTACAACTGAATTACTTATTAATTATAACTATATTGCAATTGGATTACTTATTACAATTCTCGATTATAATTCTTGTGATACAACTCTGATGATAAAACTCAACTCCGATACCAAACTGATGATACAAAACTGATTTTCTTATATCTAAATTTTGTCTTATATACTAAATTTTATGTTTTGTCTCTTTCTTTTTGATTAACCAATAGTGTTATAAAAATATTATTATCATCTATTGATGGTGTAAAATAATGAGTGTGTTACTCGTAAACACTAATGTTTGTTTACTTTTGTTTTAAGTTAAAATAAGGGTTTAAAAATGTGTGAAACAATTTAACATAAGGAGTTGTAAAAGTGTCAACTCGTTTGTTTATATCTTTTATTTTTAAAATGGGATTCTTAGTGTAAGTGTTTATTACTATGTTATAATAACTATAAAAGAATAAAAAATATCTGGTTAATTTTAAGAAACAAATTTAGAAATGTCAATGCATTTGTTTATGATATCGGTATGTAAAATATATTCTTGCATAATGTATGTTTTATTACTGTTTTATGATTACTATAAAAAGAATGAAATAAGGATTAAAACATGTCTGGTTAATTTTAAGGAATTGATTTAGAAATGTCAATGCATTTGTTTATGATATCGGTATGTAAAATATATTCTTGCATAATGTATGTTTTATTACTGTTTTATGATTACTATAAAAAGAATGAAATAAGGATTAAAACATGTCTGGTTAATTTTAAGGAATTGATTTAGAAATGTCAATGCATTTGTTTATGATATCGGTATGTAAAATATATTCTTACATAATGTATGTTTTATTACTGTTTTATGATTACTATAAAAAGAATGAAATAAGGATTAAAACATGTCTGGTTAATTTTAAGAAATTGATTTAGAAATGTCAAAGCATTTGTTTATGATATCGGTATGTAAAATATATTCTTGCTAATGTATGTTTTATTACTTTGTTATAATAACTATAAAATAATGATTAGAAATGTCTGGTTAATTTTAACAAATTTAAACAAAGATTTTCATTTGAGGAATGCCAATGCATTTGTTTATGATAACGTTTCGATATGTATTTGTGTTTATTACTATATTATGATATTAACGAGTATCATATAAAATTATTGAGGAAGGTGGCGATATGTTTATTAATATATTCTTTTTGCCAGATGTTTTGGTTTCTTTTGGAGAAACACAACATAACTTCCCTCTTTGATTAGAAAGATTTTAGGGTTTTTTAAGTAAATCTTAAAATCTTTCGTTATAAGTTTAGGTGTATATATAACATATAATGCTGTTTTGTGTAGTATCGTATAGAAACTTAATATGATGTCTGTCTGGTTATCTCTTTTTATTTGGGGTTGCATTGTGGTCATCTTGAGTTTTGTGGTCATCTTGATGATCTCATCTTAGCATTTTCCTTGTAACTTTGACTGCAGTTTATTGATCCTTGTGGGAGTCGGACATTAAGTTTTTATGTATATCAATGTATAATACTATAGCAAGTTTTGTGTTGTACATATATGTATATAAGTTTCCTTCTTTTTAGTATTTTCTAATTTTATAATTGTTGAGTCTATTTTAACTTTTTTATAATATATATTTGTTTTCTTTTTGTTATTGTAATATTAAATTATTGTAACGAATATGAGCTTAATTTTAATTTAAAGTAAATTTTATTTTTCATTTTCTTAATATAATGTTTTGATTTTTTATTAGTGGTTAATTGTTAATTAGTTATCTTTTTTCTTCTAATGTTTTGTTATTAATGTTAATTTATCTTTTTAGAAGTAAAAAGTTTGAGGTATTGTCGTCTCTAAAAAAATATTGCTTGAAGAGCTGTTAGTTTTTTGGGATTACCGAAAAATTGTAGATTGAACTTGTTCTTTTCCAATGGTTATTTATTAGGTGTACTTGAAAAGGAAAAAGTTAATCGATTAGCGTTTGGATTTAAAAAAAAAATTTTGGATTTTCCTAAACTACTGGTGAAGGATGTTTTATTTTTTTCCTTCTGTGTACTATTTCTTTTTTGTACTTTTTAAATTTTTTTTTTTTATTTATTTTATGCGTTTATTTTATTTTTTTTTTTTTTTTTTGACACCTTCTAATTGTTGTTTACAAATTTTTTATTATGTGCATCTATATGAAAGTTTTTTTTTTTTTTTTTTGTGTTTGTTTATTTTTATTTTTTTTATATTTTTTTTTTTGCATCTTTATGTCTTTTAAATTGTTGGTTATTAATGTTTTATTTAGTGCATCTTTATGATGTCTTTTATTGTAAAATTTTTTTTTGTTTTACGAATGTTTTTTTTTTTTTTTTGATATATTTTTGTTTATTTTTTTTGTTTTTTGTGCATCTATATGATGTCTTTTCTACTTTATTTTCGGGTGTAATTTTTTATTTATTTATTTAATAAGTCTATTGTTATGAACTTTGACGTGTTTGTTTTTTACTTTAATTGTCGTATTGGTGTCTGAATCAACACTTATAACTCTGTATGGACCTAGCCATAGTGGATCTTGCTTCGTTTTTCGGGCTTCATTTCTTACCCATACTAGGTCGTCTGGTTGTATGTCAATTTTGTTAAGGTTTTTGTCGTATTGACGTTTAGTTATTTCCTTCTTTTTAATAAGGGTTTCTCTAGCTATTGCGTGGGCTATTCTTAGTTTTGTTTTAAGTTCATTGACGTAGTCGTCGTAATTATATGTTGGTTCTGGGTCTTTTTTAATTGCGCTTGGGATTAGTGCTGGTCGTCCATAAATGAGTTCATGAGGAGTATAATTTGTCGAGCAGTGAGGAGTAGTGTTGTATACAAATATAGCATAGTGGCACATTTCGTCCCAATTGTTGTGGTCCATATTTGTGAAATTTCTTAAGTATTCTTTGAGAGTGTTGTGAGATTTTTCTAATGCTCCATTTGTTTCAGGGTGGTATGCTGTCGTGGTGATATGTTTGAGTTGTAGAAGTTTGCATATTTCTTGAAATGTTTTACTCATGAAATTACTGCCTTGATCTGTAAGTATTTTTTCTGGAATACCGTATTTGGTTATGTAATGTTCGCATAGGGCTTTTGCGACTGTGACTGAGTTTTGATTTGGAATCGGGATTGCTCCTGAAAATTTTGAGAGGTCGTCTTGGAATGTTAGTAGGTAGTTATTAAATTTTTCTGTTGTGGGTAGTGGTCCTACTATGTCAAATGCGACTCTTTGGAAAGGGTGCTGTGAAGTAGTTGTGAGTTGCAATGGGGTTTTAGTTTTTTTGTGGCTTTTATTCCTTTTGCATTGGGAACATTCTTTTATGTGTTTGTTTATGTCAAGTAACATTTTGGGCCAATAATATAACATTTTTATTCGTTTGTATGTACGCCATGTACCTGCGTGTCCACCTAACGGGAGGTTATGATATTCATGTAGTATTTGTTTCCGTTTATGTTGATCGAGAACTATTTGTATTTTGTGATTAGCTGTGTTAACTGTTTGGTCTTGGGTTGTAGTATTGTTTGTGTTCTGTGGAGTGTTCATGTGTGATGTTGTGTTATTATTCGTGACACTTGTATTAAGTTGCTGAGTTTTACTTTGTGCGCGTGTGAGTGCTAGTACTTGATTGAATTTTATTCGACTGAGTGCGTCGGCATTTGTATTAGACTTTCCAGATTTGTGTATGATTTCGTAATTATATTCGGAAAGTTTAAGATTCCATTTGAGAATACGATTAGGGATTTTTGTTAGATTTCCTGTTAACGGTTTATGATCTGTGACTATTGTGAATTTTTTACCGTAGAGGTATGGTCTAAAATTGTTGACGGACCAGTAGATTGCCAACATTTCCTTTTCAATTGTAGAATAGTTTCTTTCTGATTTGCCTAGGGCTCTGCTAGCGTATGCTATTGGTAAATCGTTTGTTGAGTACATCTGTGACAGTACTGCTCCTAGACTATAATCGCTTGCGTCTGTTGTTAATATAAATGGTCGTGACATGTCTGGATATTGGAGTAGTGGTGGGTTAATTAGTTTGTGTTTTATTGTTTTGAAAGCATTTTCACAATCTTCTAAAAATTTAAAGGTGTTTCCTTTACGTGTTAGTTTTGTCAGTGGTTCTGCAATTTCTGAAAATTTTGGAATAAATCTACGATAGTAATTTGCTAATCCTAGAAATGATTGGATTTCTCTGACGTTCCTTGGTGTTGGGAAATCTTGAACTGCTTGAGTAGTGGTGGGATTTGGTTTGATACCGTCTGGAGAAATAAGGTGTCCTAGAAAGGTTATTTGTTTCTGTAAAAATTGGCATTTTGTGCATTGAAGTTTTAAATTATTTTTACGACAGATTTCAAAAACTTCTTGTAACTTTTGATTATGATCTCTTAAATTTTTTCCATATATGATGACATCGTCTAAATATATGAAACCTTTAAGACCTTGAAATCCACGAAGAATGTTGTTGATCATTCTTTGAAAAGTTGCTTGGGCGTTTTTTAATCCAAATGGCATTCTTTTGAATTCAAAATGTCCATAATCGGTACTGAAAGCAGTTTTGTGTGCGTCTTTGGGGTTCATTTCGATTTGGTGGTAACCGCTAGCCATATCTAAGGATGAAAAATATTGTGCGTGACCAAGTTGGTCTAGTATGTCGTTGATATTGGGTAGTGGGAATGAATCACCTATTGTTACTTCGTTTAGTTTCCTGAAGTCTACTACTACTCTCCATTTAGGTTTACCATCTTTGCCGGGTTTTTTAGGAACTGCTAGAAGTGGGCTGTTGAATGGGCTAATGCTGGGTTGGATTTTACCTTCTTTTAGCATTTCAGAGACTTGTTTATTTATTTCGTTTTTGTGTATTTGTGGTAGGCGGTATCTTTGTACGTGTACAGGTTTTGTGTCTGTAAATAAGTTTATGTTGTGCTGTACGCCTTTGACGCTAGTAAGTTCTTCACCTTCTAAGTGGAAAATGTCTTGGTATTCTAAGCAAAGTGTCATAATAGCCATGTTTTCTTCTATGTTGTTAGTGTGATCAAGATTTTCGATTAATGTTTTTGTTACTAATTCTTTGTGATTTTGGTTAGTGAACAAAGGGTGTTCTTCTAATATATGATTAGAAATTAACTCCATTTCTGGTTGGATTTCGAGTATTTGTACATCGTATGGAAGTGTGTTAGCTATTAGTATTTTTGCTTTGTAATCAGTTGGATGAAGTAGCATTTGTGGGATGAATATTCCTGGGTATGGTTCGTATGCTGGACATATGCATGGTTGGTCTGTGGAAGTTGGTATTTCTAAGCAAGTTTCACTGCGGGCTGTTAGTGTATACTTGTACTGTGGAAAGTTTGAAAAGTTTATTAAGTTATCGTTTATTCTTAATTGATTGGTGCTATTAAGTATGTCGACCTTAAATTTATTGATAAATTCTTGGCCTAGAATTCCGTCTTCTGGGATGGGGAATTTATTTGATACGACTTGAAAATCGTGTTCAATAGTTAGATTGTCGTTAAATTTTAATTTGAGGTTGGTTGAGCCTTTTGTCATGATTTGTTCCTGACTAATACCTGTTATTATGATTGTGTTAGAAGTATCTATGTCACTTTTGCTTGTGTGTTGTTCCTTAATTAAAGATATACCTGCTCCTGTATCAATAAGTAGGTTTGGCTTTGATAGTGGTGTGGTTGGGGATACAGTATTTCTGTTTAGTGTACATGTGGATGTAATATTCAATAATTTGGGTTGCGATTTGGGTTCTGGGTATAGTAAATTTCTCATAGATTCACTGAAGTCTATTGGTTCGTGTTTTAATTTGTCTGTCTCTGCTTCTTCTGGAATAATTTGTAGAATTTGGTTTTTTGTAAAACTTGTTTGATTATTGTTGTTTGGGGGGTTAATATTGTTACCGTTCTTGATTTTTCGTTCTAAGGTTTGAAAGAAATCTACTTGACAAGGTAGTGTGTTGACTATAGTGTGTTTTGGTCTCAAGTGAAGTGATTTTTTGCAAAATGTATTATACTTAGTTTGTGGGAGTTCTTGTATTTGTGTCAGGCTAGTGACGTGCGTTGTTTGTGTCTTGCTGATGGCGTTTAGTGGTTGCGTCATGCTGGTGACGGCTTTTGTTTGAGCTATGCTGGTAGCGTTTTGTGTGTGTGTCATGCTGGTGACGTTTTTTGTTTGAGCCATGCTGGTGGCGTTTTGTGAGTGCGTCAGACTGGTGACGGCTTTTATTTGAGCTATACTGGTAGCGTTTTGTGAGTGCGTCAAACTGGTGACGGCTTTTGTTTGAGCTATACTGGTAGCGTTTTGTGAGTGTGTCATGCTGGTGACGTTTTTTGTTTGAGCCATGCTGGTGGCGTTTTGTGAGTGCGTCAGACTGGTGACGGCTTTTGTTTGAGCTATACTGGTAGCGTTTTGTGAGTGTGTCATGCTGGTGACGTTTTTTGTTTGAGCCATGCTGGTGGCGTTTTGTGAGTGCGTCAGACTGGTGACGGCTTTTGTTTTAGCTATGCTGGTAGCGTTTTTTGTTTGATTATATGTAAGTATTTGTTTATTTTGCTTTGATTTGGTAACAACGGGAAAATTTTTAAGGTATACGCTTGGAATTATACCCGCTGGGAGAGAATGGTAATTTTGATAGTTTTTTGATTGTCGTTTTGTTTTAATAAGCGGATCCAATTTCAGAGTCTCTCCTGTTACTGGTTGGATCCAGTGGAGTTTCCCTGTTGTGGCTCAGTTTCTTGGGTTTGTGGTCTAATAGTATTAATTTTTAAATTTTTCAGTGTTTCTTCTAATTCTGTGGAAGCTTGAGGTTGTAATCTTCCATCGCTTGGGTTGTATGATCTTGGTCGGAATTTGTTTCTACATTCTTCAAAAGTGTGATTTCTAGTGGTTTTGCAGAATGAGCAATATTTAATGGGCCATTGTTGAGTTTGGTTTGGGTAACTTGGTTGTCTATAATTATTGAAGTTGGGGCCTTGCATTTGAGGTAAATATGGTTTGGATGAGTTGTTTTGATTTGATAATCCATTGTAATTGTTTTGGGTTGGTGGTTGGGGATTTGGGAGGAAATTCTGTTGTTCAACTTGTGAGAAGAATTGGTTTTTGTATCTATGATTTGCGTTTTTGAAAGTTGCGTTAGATAAATATGGTTTTGTTGTGTTTTGTTGTCTACTTCTTTCTGAAGACAATCTAGTTCGACAAACGTCCCATGTGTGGTATGGTTTATTGCAGTAGTTGCAGATAGTGGGATGTTGGGTATGAAGATTTAGATATTTAGGGTGTGAATTCAAAATCGTCATTAATGTATTTTCGATTAATTCTGCTTCGTCTACGATTCCGTCTATTGTATTCGCTTTGCTTAGTGCTATTCGCTCTTTTAATATGCTATTTGTCAATCCTTTTTTGAACAAAAGAATTGCATTGTCTGTAATGTGTCTCTTGTAGGTGGCATCAATCTGATTGATTTCATATTTTTGTTTGTATCCGTTAGTATATTCTGTGAGATTGTGATTAAGCCTTTGGCCGAAGTTTTTTAGGGATTCGTTTGGTTTCTGTCGAGTTT
>OZ010736.1:77081264-77228764 GCA_963932295.1 Tipula lateralis | reverse complement strand
CAGTCTGTAGTACCTCACATGCCTTCCTAGTCGCATCTACTAGTTGCGCAGGCGTTGTAATACGACATGGATCCAGGTGACGCTGAATTGCACTGCGAAAAGTTTCTTGTTTGGATTCACCTATGCGCCAGCTCCTATTTGCAGTTTTATTCTGTCCTACTCTCTTATTTGATCGATTTCTAATCACTTTGAACATAATAAAGCGATGATCACTAAGGCTTTCGTAATCTAGAACTTCCCAGTTCCGGAGCAGGTTAACAATTCTTTCGGAATCAAAAAAAGATCGAAGAAAGAGCCGTAATTGCCTCTTTCATAGATTGGTATCTGCCCTACATTTTAACTATTAAGATTGTAGGAAGCGGCCCAGTCTGCGAGCATTTGTCCTCTGTTGTCCAGTATTTCATCTCCCCATAATGGGGACTTTAAGTTGAAATCTCCTGCTGTGGTTACATCTTTATTCAAACTCCAAATAATCAAGCCAAGTTCATCTACCCTTTGCACAAACTCTTCCACCGGTTTATTGGGTGAAAAATAGCAACTCTTAATAATGAGATCATCTAAATCCACCCGACAACTCCTTTTATAGCACCGATACTAGTGGTGGCAATTTCTTTCGATAATATAATAAGTGATGCATCACCGTTCAGGTCTGCTTTCCAGTTTCCTCCCTGTAGTTTCCGTCGGTTTGGTTCACTCACCAATACCACGTCACCATTGTTTTGAATAGCTGTGGCAACATGGAGATCATGTGCCGGTCTACTGCGACGTGCATTAATTTGTAGTAGACGCATGACTAGCTTCCACTACTGTATTTGATACTACTAAACTTGCCGCTTCGTTCGAATTGTCCACATTTGGCCTATTGTGCGCCTCGCTACATTCCATCCGCATATGAACAATTTTATCACAGCTGAAGCAGTAAGCACAACGATCAGACTTCCGGCAGTTCTTTGCTAGATGTCCCGTTTTCCAGCACCTATAGCAACGACGGTCGTCAGAGCGCATTTGCAGTCGGCAGGAAACCCATCCAATTCGAATACGCTTCCTGTCCACTATCTGTCTTGCCCATTCCTTGGGAAGTTTTACCGTGGCTTTCTTCGTGTCAGAGTAGGCCGGTCTTATTGATGTTACAAGTATCTCGTCGCCATTCTTCTTTGTCTGCTTTATACCAGAATCACTTCGGCTTTATCTTTCCGCCCTTCACTTGAATCATCAAATCATTTGATTTCGTTTTTCTAATGCCGACTATCTTTACTCTCACATCTTTAATACTGACACCTTTTTCACATTTCTCAGCAGATCGGCATAGGATTGCTCCTCCGCCTTAACTATGACCATTTCGTTTCGGGTTCTCCTCATGCCTTTATGTCTATTACCCTCAATATAATTATTTTCTAGTTTACTCCCTAGTACATCGGTATTGAGGTAATCACCACTTTTTCCCCGTCCAGAGTCTTTATGGACTTGTGGTGTTGCCTGGTATTTTGGCGCTACTTTACAGAATACAACTGATGTAAATATTTTTTGTATTATTCTAGTTAACTTTGAAAAACAATTGTTTTTTGTATTATTCAAGTTAACTTTGAAAAACAATATTATTAGTTTTTCTTATAGAATAAAAAAGAGTCGTTTCTGTTCCTTCGCCCGCATAACTTGTATTTTTAAAATTTAAAAAGATTGAAAAAGTAATAATAAATAGAGATTATTGTAATTAAATAAATAGTTTATTTTAATTTCAATTAATAATTTAGTTCTTTATAGTTCTTTATAAATACTCAAAGTGAGTAGACGCATTTTTCATTTTTCATAAATATAATTTTTTAAATAATTATACTTATTAAAAGTGCAAAGTCAATAACTATACTCACATAACATAACACAACAAAAAAAAATTGTTTTTTTGTAACTAAAAAGTGCAGTGTTTATAGAAAAAACTTTATTCAGTGCAAATCATAAGTGAAGTGTGTGCATTACAACATGATAATGACCTAGATTTGGGTCATTATGCATGAAATCGAGACGAATGCGTCTTTAATAGCATCAAATCAACCCAGCTGCTCGGAGGCCGGTACCATAGATCCTGTGGAGAAACAACTACCGCCAAATAGAGGAAATAACTTTCCGAAGAGCACGAAAATGTTGAGATCACCAGTTTTAAATAGCAAACTCATATCTGCAAACAACGCAGTCTCCTCTGAAAAAAGTACTTTATTATCAGAACAAATCTATACTAAAAGAAGAGATTAAAAACAGCAAATATGAGGACTCAGCACGAGTTAACAATCTGTCTTCGAACGATATTCAGCCATCATCCAGTAAACATGATCATTCAAATAATTCCAACTGGCTGCTGCGGCAATTTCCAGCTTTTCAACAAAATAATAGATTCAGTGCTCTGAGTCAAGAGGATTATTGCATCGATGAGGAAGAACTGGAAAAAGAAGTTTCCAGTGCTGATAACAGAAATACTAAGAAACATAGGCGCACAAAAACGAAAACCCCTCCAAAAAATACTACACAAAGTGTGAACAATAACACTGAACAGAAAAACCCAAAAATACCACCGCCTCCACCCATTAACGTGAGCAATATCAATAATTTCGATTTTTTTCGACAAGAAGTAATTAAAACCACTAGTGAATCAACTAAGTTTAAGGCGCTTTCAAATAGTGACGTTAGAATTACCTTTGATAATGAACACGAAGATGTCAAAAAATTACTGGAAGAATTAAAAAAGAAGCCAGCAACAAACTAGAAAATATCGAATATCACACTTACCAGCTGAAGAGCGAAAAGGCTTATAGAGTGGTTATCAGAGGCTTACCATCTTCCATTAGTCACGATGAAATTAAAGCAGACTTAGAAAAAATGGGACATGAAGTCGCAGGTATTACCAACATATACAAAATGATCACAATTAATGGTGAAAAAGTCAAGAAACACTTTCCATTGTTTTACGTCGACTTAAAACAAAAAGACAACAATAAAGAAGTATACAATATCAAGAAACTTGCGTACTGTATAGTTAAAATTGAGCCACCTAACAAGACAAGGGGCATCCCACAATGTACGAATTGTCAACAACTTGGACATACCAAGAGTTTTTGCTATCGTCAAACCAAATGCGTTAAGTGTGCTGGAAATCATCACACGACAAAATGCAATAAACAACCAGATACCGCACCTTCATGTGCTCTTTGTCACCAACAAGGACATACTATAAAGGATGCTGTGTATACCAAAACAAAATTAAAAGCCAACAAAATAATAGAACAAGCGTAGTACAGCGATTACAAAACAAAGCTGCTAAACCACAAAAAACAATTACACCATCCACAGCTGGATTATCCTATGCGCAAGCCACAAAATTATCTGCTGATGATTTAAACCAAAACAACAAACACAGAGAATGGAATGAAGAGCCTAGTAATTATGAAATTATTAAACTGCTTAATCAAATTCAACAGACACTTGGTCACCTAGCAGAGAGAGTATCAAAGCTGGAAGGCAAAAAAGTCAGCATACACAATAATGATTAACTCGTTCCTACGCATTGTAACTTGGAACGCTAATGGGTTCATCCAACGAGCCCAAGAACTGGAAATATTCCTCCATACAAACAACATAGACATTGCTCTGATTTCAGAAACACACTTCTCGAACAAAAGCTTTATCAGAATAAAGGGATTTACCTCCTACTGGACAACCCATCCTAGTGAAAGAGTCAGAGGCGATTCAGCTGTACTAATAAAAAATAATATCAAACATAATCAACAAGAGGATATTCGTGAAAGCTATATGCAAGTAACTGTGATCTCAATCCAATATAATGGCGCAGATTTAAATATTGCGGCAGCATACTGTCCCCCACGGCATTCACCAACGAAGTCACAATTTAATAACGTCTTCAATAAACTCGGTCCAAGGTTTATTATTGGAGGAGACTATAATATAAAACATACAGCTTGGGGTTCCAGGCTAATTTCCCCTGGGAAAGAGAATGCTTTGTTCAATGCCATTCATGAAAATAACTGCGAATATTTTTCTCCAGGAGGGCCAACGTATTGGCCAACGGATGCAGGAAAAATTCCAGATCTACTTGATTTCTTCATCACAAAAGGTATTTCATCCAGTTGCACTAGTGTCGAAGGAATTAACGACTTAACGTCTGATCACATTCCTGTACTGTTATCAGTAAACGCTTTTGTCATCAAGAAAAAGAAAAAGCAAAACCTAACTAATCGATTCACGGATTGGGATCTCTTCAGAGAAAAATTGGAAGATCTAGTTGAGCTAAAAGTTAGTATTAAAAGTATTGACGAATTGGAACAACAAACAATTAATTTCATTGAATACATTCAATTGGCCGCCAGTCTAACTACTCCAGTAATAAAGGATAAAGCGGAGTTCGAAGTCAAATATCCGGCTGAAATCAGAGAACAAATCAAAGAAAGAAGAAAGACAAGGAGAATATGGCATCTGACCAGAAATCCCGCTGACAAGACAACTTTCAATCGTGTAAGTAACAAAGTCAATAGACTAATTAAAAGCTTCAAACAGGATTGCTTCGACAACTACCTAAGAGGGCTAGGTCCTGAAATGAATAAGGATTACTCGTTATGGAAAGCAACCAGAAAATTTAAACGACCTGTAGTTCGAATACCACCTATAAGAAATGCTCAAGCCAGTTGGGTTCGACAAGATAAAGAAAAAGTGGAACTCTTTGCTCAACACATTGCAACAGTGTTTAAGCCCCATGACATTCAATCCAACATTGACGCAACACCTGCTTATCAACCAAATCAGGATTTTAAAATGGTCACACCAATGGAAATTGCTCAAGAAATCGACAAAAGTCTGAACCAAAAGAAGGCACCAGGAATTGATGAAATATCACCGGGTCTGTTCAAGGAGCTTCCACGTAAAGCAATCATCAGGATCACATATTTATTTAATGCCTGTATGAGATTGAAGTATGTACCCAAATGCTTCAAAACGGCCCAAATAATTATGCTGAAGAAACCTGGTAAACCAGAAGAAGAAGTAACATCATACAGACCAATTTCACTGCTTCCGACCCTGTTCATCAAAGCTGTTTGAAAAACTACTACTGAAACATCTAAAGCCCATGGTAAACGTCCCTGATTTTCAATTTGGGTTCAGGAACAACCACTCTACAATAGATCAAGTCCATCGAATAACTACGGTAATAGAGCAAGCGTTAGAAGAAAAGAAATATTGCCCCGCCATATTTCTGGATGTATCCCAGGCCTTTGATAGGGTTTGGCACGAGGGATTGATATTCAAAATGAGCAAAATGCTGCCACAAAACTATTGCCAGCTGCTTGAATCATACTTCTCTGATCGTCAATTCAGAGTCATCCATGAAGAAACATGTTCTGACTTTTATCCAACGTTAGCGGGAGTTCCACAGGGAAGTGTTTTGGGACCTCCTGTACCTTCTCTACACTGCGGACATACCTACAACGAATAAAACATTCATCGGTACGTTTGCCGATGACACCGTAATTATGTCAGTAGACGAATCACAATCAAGGGCAGTGGAAAATCTGCAACGAGCATTGAACAACGTTACTAAATGGACAATTGACTGGAAAATTGTGCTTAATGAGCTTAAATCAACCCATGTGACATTTACACTTCGACACAAAAATAACAATCTACGCTTATACCTCAATGGAGCGCAAGTGCCGCAGGCTGATTCGGCAAAATACCTTGGTCTGCATTTAGATTCAAGGCTCAACTGGAAACATACTCAACTGGAAGCTGAACAGATACGATTTAAACAACGTCAAATGTACTGGTTAATTGGGAATAATTCCAAAATGAACCTGTATTGCAAAAGACTAGTCTATCAAACTATCTTCAAACCAATATGGATGTATGGCGCGCAGCTATGGGGTTGTACTCATAAGTCTAATAGAGACATTATACAACGTAGTCAAAATAAATTTCTTCCAATGATCACCAACGCTTACCGATTCGTGACTAACCGGGAAATACACAATGATCTAGAAATTCAATTGAATGACGACGTCATCCGCGAATGTGCCATAAGACATGAGAAGAGACTTTTTACCCATACCAACGTCGAGGCCGTACAACTACTGGACAGTACAAACGAAGTAAGGCGGCTCCAACGAATGAAACCGCATGAGTTAACCGTATGAATATTATATAACAAGGGAACTGGACACTGGTTCAGCAGACCCAAACAAGTTTTATGCTTATCTCATAAGTACTAATGTCAACCCTACTAATGAATTAAGTAATAATATTTAAGATTGTAGTAGTCATACCAATAAAGGTGTTATTTAAAAAAAAAAATAAATAAATAATTTATATCGCAAAAAAGATCGAAATTATGGAGTCACGATTTATCGAAATTTTGGAGTCATTTGAATTATGGGATAATATAAATTCATCATACCTAAATAAATATGAAATACGAAATATACATATCTCCGTAACAGACTGACGATACAGCAGATAACATTTGTCCCGCTGTCAACAAAACAGTACTTTAATATTTTCCTCAGTTTTGGCATCGTATGAGAGATTGGAACAACGCCTATATCCTTCACATCTCGGTTGGAGTTCCTCATTTTTTTGCCACTTCGATGCACTGTTCCTCTAGAATAGTGTCGTCGCTCTGATGATTCACTTATCCCACGAGAAATGTTCGGACTACGTTTTCGGTTCTTGGTTCTCATTCCAAAACAATTTTATCGGCGTTTTGTATTAGTGCCACTTCTCCCACTTTAAAGCAAAGGTCAGCAAACACTGAAGTCCTGGAACCTGCTCTATAAGTTTACATACATCTTACTTGTTAAGGCAACATGGGTCTATGAAGATTCCCCGTACTAAGGTGCTTGATCGCATAAAACTATTGCAGCTCATTACAGTCGCTTGATACACATTTGCGGCCATTTCTCGGCAACAATTTCTTTGATTTCGTTCGGTGTCATTGCCGAATGCATCCTGCTATGTATCTTGAGTGCCTGTAGTCGGCTCTCAATTTCGTTCGATGGTAGTGTTTGTGTGATTGACCCCTTTACCTCGAGCTCTGTATTGATATCTGTTTGTTTAGAGACATTATGTGTCCGCAACACTATTGTGCTCTGGGTCGTCTTTTGGTTTTTTTCAATTCCACTGACCTCGTTACTTATCATCATTACCTGCTGCTTATAGTTGGTTTATTTAAAAACTGCCATTCATAATCTTGACACTGAGTCTTTGATTTTATTTTTGTTCGTTGGATTTGACTTAATCAGCGCACTTAACTAGTTGTTTCCTTTTCTATTTGCTCAAATACTCTTATGAGCTCTGCTTGTTCCAACTCCGCTGGTCAAAACGCCGCTTATTTCCACTCCACTTGCCTATCTCTAGAAGCGAGGTATGGTGTATCGGTGATTTTCTTGTCCTCTTTGATCTCTTGAACATCTCATCATTGCCCTCTCCTATTGCCGCTATATATATTTCTGACTTTTGCCCGGATGTACAAGCCTGGTCTTCTTTTTGCATTTCAGTAACTTATTCTGTCTGTGGTATGTTATTGTTGATTGACACACATATATATATATATATATATATATATATATATATATATATATATATATATATATATATATATATATATATATATATATATATCAAATGTTCTTTGACTTATTATGCAATTATAAGTAAAATACAGTAAATATAGTAAAATACATAGTAAAATAAGTAATAAGTCATTTGATATTTTTATTTTAATATGTAGAACTTAGGGAAAATTCGATTGCTTTAGTGAATATCAATTTTTGCTCATATCTCTGAAATCATACACTTTACAAAAATGATGTGTGAGGAAAAAGTGTTTACTTTGAATAGTTTAATATAAACAAACACTCAAAAGTATAGATTCTAATTTAAAAAAACCTAACTTTAGCCTATATCTCCGAAACTAAAGAGTTTCAAGGTCATTGAAGATCACCACTAGACGTCTCCCTCGATTTTTAATAAATTTCATTATCAGTAATTTTCTCCTATCTAGCACCGTTCTCGAGATAAAAGCGTTGCATTTATTAGGAAACTCACCCTGTATATCATCATTGCCCTCTCCTTTTGCCGCTATATATATTTCTGACTTTTGCCCGGATGTACTAGCCTGGTCTTCTATTTGCATTTCACTACCTTATTCTGTTTGTGATATGTTATTGTTGATTGACATTTATTTCAACTATAATAACCCAAAATAAGGTCATTATCCTATCCAATGTACACACTTCACCTTAAAAATATAAAAAGATATGCACAATAACGTTGTTTTTGTTGTTGTTTTAGAAATGCAATTCTTTTGGTTAAAAATAAAATTAAAATTTTTTTTAATCGTTTCATTGAATTGCCAATTTTGCACTTTTGATAATAGTTATGAAAAAACACGTCTACTCCCTTTGAAGTATGAACACCGTTATCCATATTACATATATATATATATATATATATATATATATATATATATATATATATATATATATATATATATATATATATATATATATATATATATACATATATATATATATATATATATATATATATATATATATATATATATATATATATATATATATATATATATATACATATTTATATATATATATATATATATATATATATATATATATATATATATATATATATATTGATTGATTTATTGATAGGACTGTAGGACCAAGCGCTAGGCAAGATTCCCGGATAACGCCGGGCCTATTCCTACAGCCGTTTACATAAAACGATAGGTAAGGATAGGAAGGTATGTTAGTTAGGAAAGAGCGACCCGGTTACAGACACCATGACAGTCGGTACTAAACTACTATTAGCAGACAATCACAAAGCAATCACTTTGTTTTAATCTACTGGTCTGCAATCGCCAATCAGCATTCTCCAGTCCGCAACACCTATCTGCTCTGCTGTGTTTTGAATAAAATTAAAACTTAATTAAAATTAAAATCCTAAAATATATTTATTAGTTAGTCACTCAGGAATCTGTAACTTAATTAATTAATTTTATTATTTATTTTAACTCCCATCCGCAAAACTAACCTAATTAAAACATAAGTACAGAACTCTGATATAAATTTTATTTTAACTTATGGCTCAGGTATCTGAAACAATTTATATAATTTGGTATGATAGTTTAAGCTATCCATTACGATAATATTGCCATAAGTCTGCAACATGCTTATCAGATAATCAAAATAGACTAAGGCGACAATCTTCAGCAGAACCATTTTCCTAATACATAATTAGTACAAAAGTATAATTTGTTAGTTAAATCTATATCATTTTCACATTAAAATTGGTTATTTTTTTAATTTGGATAGGAAGGACATTTCTAATTCCATCATATGTATTTGTGTTACCTCAAAAGTTGAAACTGGAGTATTTAGGTTAATTATCCTGGGGTATTCTCATCATATGCTGCATATAAAGTTGCGTCCTTATATTTCCAGATCCACCACCATCTAACGCGAGGGGCAGTTTTTATTTATTTTATGACCCGACAGCATTTCATATACATACATTCGTGTATAAGTTAAATTATTTATATTAATAAATAATCTAGTAAGTTAGCTATAACCTGCAATTCAGCTATAACGTATTAAAATTAAATCATTTAATAAAATTCTAAAAATAAATTTACTAGATAGGAATCTGTAACTTAATTATTATTAATTTTATTATTTATTTAAACTCCAGTCCGCACACCAATCATAGTTAAACTAAAATACAAAACTCTTAATTAACTTACAGCTCCTGAATCTCTAACAATGAATTAAATTAATATGGTATACTAGATTAATACCCGTCAACCATTACGCTGATACACAACTTAAATAACTATACAGACTGAAATTCATTTTTCACAACGACTTGCGAGTGAACCCACATTGTGTACATATACTACGACGATATTTTACGATATTAATCTGAGTAAGCTTTAAGCTTTGCGTTTTTGCTTCATGAGGGCTACCTCGCAAAACATTATAAAAATGAACCTCACTCGTAGGTTCCCATCTGCATAGCCATTTAATTTGTGGCTGATGATACCATAATATTAGAATATGTTTATCAGAAAATCAAAATAAATCTCTGAAAAAGTTTTACATACCAAAATTATGCAACATCGTTTTCAAAATAAAATAAACTTTTCGTAGAGGGTTTAACCAACTATAATCATATCTTAATATATTAAACGAGCAATAATTGTATGTATATATATTTGTTTATTTTTTCTCGAAAACGGCACTATTATTTTTTCTGAAAATTGGCATACTACCATTTTCCGGTGTGATAAACGATCTAGATAGGTCACGACTTTGGGAAAATTCGTTTATGGCCTTAATTTTGGAAAAACATTTTTCATCTGAATGACGTCACAGATACTTTGAATAATTTTTTTCGATCAAAGTAACCACTTTTCGTTATTGAATTTTTGATTGAATTTTTTAATTTTGATTTCTTTTTATTTTTTGATGACGTCGCGTAGCCATGACGACGTGTGATTCTTTTGCTACAAACTTGTTAAAATTAATGGTAGAAACAGATGAGCAGAACGCTGTACACCATTCTAATTGGATTACCAACATTCATATACTGTAACAGTTTGCTGGATTTTTGGTATCTAAGAAACAAAAAAAAATACTTCCGATCTTGCCATCACCAACTGTTATCAGAATTACAAATTGAGAGGTCTTAGGGTGGTCATATTGAGCCGGCTAAACTCAGGGTTTGGGATGGATTAATTCCTAAAACATCAATACGTCTTGATTGACCACACTGATAAAAAAAATTATACAAACATTAATAATTATATGATAGGTTAAAGAACAATATACGACCCAATCTTCCATCATCTCCTCCAATAAAATTTACTGTATTTCATTATCATATTCAAAAAATCAAAAAAAAATTATTTCAAATAGGATAAAAATAATGTTAAATAAATGTACCAAACAATTGAATTCACTTTATAACCACTTATAAACTATAAAAAAAACTATATCCCTATCTAATCTAATTTACTTACATGTAACTAATTACTAAGAACAAAAAAAAGTATATATAGTAAAAAGATTTATAATATTTTTGTTAAAGTAACTTGTTAAAACAAATATTTTTGTTTGGTTGGTCTTTAAATTTTTAAATTCATTCCATTGTTGAAAAAAAATGTTGTTGTTGTTCGATGGATATTTAATTTTTAAATTCATTCATTAGTTTTTCTTTTTTTTCATTCATTGGATTTGTTTTACAATTTAATTTAATTTTTCAAGTTCACAGAGTCACATTAACTGGTTCATTTTATGATTTATTATATTGTACATCAAACAAACAAAATTCACTATCCAATATGCCGGAAGTTTTTTGTTTTAACCCAAATTTTATAAATTTTGATAATTAAATTGTGAACTTTTGTATTTTTATAATATATAATATGTATTTACTACGGAATTCTTTATATTAACATAATCTTAACTATTAAATTATTTTTATCCTTATAACGTTCAATAAAAGTTTAATTTTGATTCTTAGGTATCAAAAAAAACACGTTTTCACCCACGAGTGTAACAGTATTATACAATTAGGAAAGTTAGAATTAATTTGATGCTTAATTGATATTATTTATCATTACTTTATCACTAGTTTACTGTTTAACTATAGGTATATACAGGAAAGGATACAAACTTCCGATTTCACACAAAAAAAAAACCTGTGAACTTCCATGATTATTATATTATTTTTTTATTTTTTTCGTTTTATAGTATTTATTTGTCTTTTTTTTCGTAATTTCTATTTGAATTCCCAAACTCAACTAACTCAAAAAAATTCAAACAAACAAAATTGTCCAAATTAAGCTTGCAGTTTTTTTTCTCAGGTCACACTAACTAAGACTAATGACATGAACACAATCACCAATGACTCTCCTTAGCCAGTGACGACACATCGGTAATCCAGTTGAAATTCTGTACAGCGTTCTGCTCATGTGTTTCTACCATTAAGGCATAAACGAACAATAATTGTATGTATATTTATTTATTTATCTGTAAATTTTTTCTCAACAACGGATAGATCTAGATAGGTCACGACTTTGGAAAAATTCGTTTAGGAAAAACGAATTTTTAATATGAATGACGTCACAAATATTTGGAATAGTTATGATTACTTTCTTTCTTTTTTCGAGCAAAGCTCGGTCCCCGGAACTTTACACTTATAGAAGTAATTAAAACCAAACCTTTTCCATAAATTATTATTATTATTTTTATATTACTGCAATCCAATGTAGTTGTAATGGAATGCTCGTATTATGGTCGTGATCAGGTATGTCACTTTACAGGTATGTAATGTAGTAGATCCGCCTCGACCTTCACCGTTCATAAATCAAAAAACCACAATTGATATTGTCTTCAAAAAGCACACTTAAATCCAAATACGAAACTTAATAAATTGAAATTACACATGGATAACCCACAGGCACATATGTACGACACACAGGCAATTAAACAAGCAGGGATGCCACATACATGCAAAAAGTATGGAGCAGAAGCACCCCAAAAGTGGAGGAAATCGACACCCCTCGGAGCGAACCCCATTCAAGCAAACCAAACACGATCCAAACTCAACATTCAACCAAACATACATCTATTAGTAGTAAACAAACTCTAACACGAGAACCCAATCGTAAGCACCCAAAATACAAACTCATTCAGAGCACCCTCAACAACGGTACACAAACCTTCACAAAAATAAAAAGTGCAGACCTATCTCAACTGACATCCAACAAACCGAAATCCATCCAAACACCCCACATTCCGGCTAATCCTCCAGCTTTCAACTAATCCCACACGCCTCCTAAACCCCACATGCCAACAGAAGCTACCAACCACCCCCGCAACTAGATCAACCCTCATGCCCGTCCCAATTATTTCCAGCCTCGAAACCCCCTCCCCCCCAACCACAGCAGCACCATGAATCAAAGAACAAATCACCAACACGCAGCTACAAAAACCTACAAAAACCGCTTCCTCCAAGAACCCCAGCCCACTCCAGAATCTAGCGACATCCTCCAAAAATCCAGCCAAAACATCAAAACCTCCCACCACTCTGCAAAACTGAATGCTTCCAAACCACCACTGTAAAACTGCTATAATCCCGCCGACACCCAAACATTTAAATAGTTCCAAATCCCCGCCACTAAATCCAATCCCCGCCCGACCCGTCACAATCTTCCAGACTAAAACAACCCTCAACCACAATCCCAAAATGTACCTCCGATAATGGAAGATACATACCCGTATTCTGCACCAAATCTATACACTTCTGTCCTAAAAACCCCTGAGGATGTGTACACCTTCCTTCTTATCCCTGCCACTAAAATCCAATCCCCGCCCGACCCGTCACAATCTTCCAGACTAAAACAACCCTCAACCACAATCCCAAAATGTCCTCCGATAATGGAAGATACATACCCGTGTTCTGCACCAAATCTAAACACTCCTGTCCTAAAAACCCCTGAAATGTGTACACCTTCCTTATTAACTATGTGTCACACACACGCACCCTTTCGAATTGGAATACAGAAAACAAATACCACCAACAACAGACTGAAAGAACAATTTTTACGCAAGAAAAATATTCGCTAAAGCGGGAACCTAAATCATGCTAAAGCAGAAACCTCAAGAAGTGCGAACATTTTTGCTAATTTAAGAAACGAGACAATGGAATTATTGTTGACAGATTGGATAAAAGGCGCAGTACAAAAAAAATATTACATTTAGTACGTCGATCATCCAAACCAAAGCTAAGAGTATTTTCGGAACTCTTGCCGAACTAAGCAACGAAGAAACAAATACTTTCCAATAAAGTCGGGGTTGGTTCCAACATTTTGAAAAATCGGAACGAATTCATAAATATTAAAATTTCAGTTGAGTCAGCTAGCGCAGACACAGCTGCAGCAAACGCCATTCTGCAAACAATTTAAAACATCGTTGCAGATGGGCATTTAAGCCATCAACTATTTAACGACGAAACAGCTTCTTAGTACTTGAAAATAACGCCCTCGCGAACATATTTGGCCACAGCAGAAAAACATGCCTTTGAGTTTTCAATATTAGCAAATCTTGGGATAAAGTCAGCGGTACTACTATTGCTGGATCGTGGAAATAGCTTTGGTCGAATCAGTTCACCAGTTCTATTGAAGATGTAGCTGAAGTACAAACTCAAATTGTCAATATGGCCAAAAAAAATTGGTTTCATAGATGTTGATTTGTCTGACGTAGAAAATTTATTAACCTAACAGGATGCTTCACTATCATGAATTAATTTAATTGCGCGAACATCCTGAAGACAGTGACTTGTACATTGAAACTTATAAGGCTAGTTCAAGTCAATCTACTCTTAATTAATATTTCCTACCGGTCACAGAAACATCGCCTCAATCATCTAATTCATCATCAGATGAAAGTATTTCATTATCTGATGAATTCGAAGGGTTACAGATTAAAACAAATAACGAAACAATTTACGTACATACTACTAAATTATGTTTAATTTTTGCGTTTTTAGAATTTGAATAAATTGTACTTTGTACCAACCAACTTAGAACCAACATATGTTTTATTACATATTTGAATACTTTTCCGACTTACGTCGTTTTAAGTTACGTTGCATTTTGCAGGAACGTATCTACGACGTAAGTCAAGGATCGCCTGTGTATATGTATATAACACCTGTATAAAATAAAGAATAAAAATAAAGAAAAAAATCATTAATAAAAATAGGAAACAGAATTTTGAAGGACGAAACGAAAATTTTGTTATATACAATATGAATACCTAAGACATTTAAATGTAGAAATCCAAAAATTTATAAAAATAAAATGTAATTCGCCAATTACATTGAATATATTAACATTTTCCTACACAACGATCGCACAATGGCAGTGATCGTGTTAAAATTTAAATATACACAATCCCTACTACTGTATGTTTTGAAACATACCTAAACCAAAATATTTAAAATCTTCTAAAGGAAAGGAAAATAAGAGAATTGTATGAATAGCGATGTGCTAGTCAAACGAAAGAAGACGAAACATACGAAGTAAGTGATCGCTTTCAATGTGCCATTTTACACTGGCACTCTCGCGTCAATTTCGCTTTTTCGTGCAGCAGAGTTTTTTTTTCATATTTGTCTATGTGTGTGTGGAAAATATTTCATTATCAATGAATACTTGGTCGAGCGAACATCATATAACCAAATGAAGCAAAAATTGTAGCACGATTTTTTTTTAATTTTTACAGGAACATGTATATTTTTTATATAATATTATTTAATATATCATATATGTTTTTATATATTTTCATCATTCCAGTGTTTTACCACAGAGTAGATAATTACCACAGAGTTGTAATTATCTACTCTGTGGTTTTACCATTTTTAGAAACGTCATCAATATATGTATAATATTTTATTATTAATCAAAAAATATTATAATAAATCAATGAATTCCATTACAATAATAAATAAATAAACTACAATTTATATAAATAAATATAAAAATAAATTACAATTTATCAAACTAACGTACAAAAATTATATTTTTTACGAATCAATCTGTTTTATAATATATTTATTTTCTGTAAAAAAATCGTCATCTGTAATATATTTCCTCATCTGTAAAACAAAAATCGTCATACATAACCATATTTTTCTGTTTCATCTGCACTCTTCAAAATGCAAAATGAAAATGTTGAGTCGAAAACAATAAAAAAAATTTGAACCTCATAAAATATTTTTATTGCTTTTTATATGTATTGTGCGAAACTCACAAGAGTGCAAAATATTTTTTGTCAAAAGTTGTGCGTCGAGAAATCCCCACTCCAAAATTAGTTTATAGATTAAAAAAGAAAGAGACGAGGAAAAAACCGGTTTGAGTCACACGCAAGAGTGCCAGTGTAAAATGACACATTGTGCCATTTTTTTTACACTGCCACTCTCGCGTCAATTTCTCTTTTTCGTGCAGCAGACTTTTTTTTTTCAAATTTGTCTATGTGTGTGTGGATAATGTTTCATTATCAATGGATACTTGGTCGAGCGAACATCATATAAACAAATAAAGAAAAAAATTACAACACGATTTTTTTTCATTTTTAGAGGAACATGTATATTTTTTATATAATATTATTTAATATATTATATATGTATTTATATATTTTCATCATTCCAGCGTTTTACCATTTTTAAAAACATCATCAATATATGTATAATATTTTATTATTAATAAAAAATATTATAATAAATCAATGAATTCCATTACAATAATAAATAAATAAACTATAATTTATATAAATAAATTACAATTTTTCAAACTAACATACAAAAATCATATTTTTTACGAAACAATATATTTTATATTTATTTTCTGTATAAAAAAAATCGGCATCTGTAAAAAATTTCCTCATCTGTAAAACAAAAATCGTCATACATATTGTTCTATTTCATCTGCACTCTTCGTCTTCAAAATGCAAAATGAAAATGTTGAGTCGAAAACAATAAAAAAAATTTGAACTTCATAAAATATTTTTATTGCTTTGTATGTATTAGTGCGAAACTCACAAGAGTGCATAATAATTTCTGTCGAAAGTTGTGCGTCGAGAAATCCCCATTCCAAAATTAGTATAAAGACAAAAGAAGTAAGAGACGAGGACCAAACGGGTTTGAGTCACACGCAAGAGTGCCAGTGTAAAATGGCACAATGGAATATTGTGATTTGAAAATGATGTTTATAAGATACAAAGACAAATCGTTATATATTACAATATTATATAAAGAAGAAACAAGAACTGAATGTAACACAATTCCAATACTAGTGTCAAACATTGCCTGTGAGATGTCAATGCGTAATAGCGTATGGAGCTGTCATAGATAGTATCGTACAAAATATAATAAAATATAACACAATATAATATAATGTAATTATAATAATAATAAAATATAATATAATAATATAATAGCGATACTCATCCGTGATCCGATTTAAAACCACACACACACACACCACATCCGCATTTATTTTATTTTATTTAACAACACCGAGAGGAAAAAAACACGTCCACTCGGTGTGAAGATCAACTAAACCATATATATATATATATATATATATATATATATATATATATATATATATATATATATATATATATATATATATATATATATATATATATATATATATATATATATATATGTATGTATATATATGAATATATATATAAATATATACACACACATATATATATATATATATATATATATATATATATATATATATATATATAAATATATATATATATGTACATATATATAATATATATATATATATATATATATATATATATATATATATATATATATATATATATATATATATATATATATATATATATATATATAAATATATATATATATATGTACATATATATAATATATATATATATATATATATATATATATATATATATATATATATATATATATGTACATATATATAATATATATATATATATATATATATATATATATATAAATATATATATATATATATATATATATATATATATTTATACATATATAATATATATATATATATATATATATATATATATATATATATATATATATATACATATATATATATATATATATATATATATATATTTATATATATATATATATATATATATATATATATATATATATATATATATATATATATATATATATATATATATATATATATATATATATATATATATATATGTATATATATATAAATAAAGGGTGATTCAATAAGTCCGTAAGATGACACATAGATGGCGTTACTAGAATTTTCTCCATACGACTTCTATTAAGAACTAATTTTTAAACGAAACGTATAGTTTGAGAGCAATCTGACTATTGATTCGGAAGTTAAAACATTTTGTGTGAAGCATCTGTTTTTTTGGGAAAAAATAGAAAAAAAGAAAATTTCTAGTTTAATAAAGCATTGTTTTTAAATGAAAAGTATAGTTTTTTTTTTTATTTTTATTTATTATATTATTGAAACTAGTCTTTCCAGACTAACCATCAATTTACATCTGAATTCTTACAAACTAAAATATAATGTGGTCGAAGGGTTGGGTTCTTTTAAGTCTCCTAACCAAATGTTCATTATCCAGCAGCCGAGAGGCTTCCGCATTGACATGTTCCATTAGTCTTGATTCATGCTTCGATGCAAATCGTTTTATTTCGAGTTTTATATCTGGAATCTCCAAATCACGATGCAAATTACTATACCGAATGTACCAGGGTGCATTGACTATACTCCGAAGTACCTTATTCTGGAAGTTTTGTATAAGTTTAATGTTAGTATTCTTAGTACAGCCCCAAAGCTGAATGCCATATAGCCAAATCGGCTTAAGAACCTGATTGTAAATCAGTATTTTGTTGCATATGCTTAATTTTGACCTTCGCCCAATTAGCCAGTACAATTGTCTATATTTAAGATCAAGCTCTTCTCTTTTCTTCTTCACATACTCTTTCCATTTAAGTTTAACATCCAGAGTCATACCCAAGTATTTAGCAGAGTTCATTTTCGGCAACATTACATCGTTTAAGCTGATTGTCGGCGGATTAACCAATGATTTATTCGTAAAGTTGACATGGGCAGATTTTAATTCGATTTTCCATCGCTTGGTCCACTGGCGAATTTCATCACTTAAACATTGAAGTTTATTCGCCGCTTCTTCCACAGTTTGCTCTGTTGATAGTATCGCGGTGCCGTCAGCAAACGTTGCTATGCTTACGTGGTCGGGCTGTGGTATATCACTTGTATATAGTAGGTAAAGGACTGGACCTAGAACGCTGCCTTGTGGAACACCTGCCCTTATCTCTCTCAGTTCAGAATACTCATCTTCTTGTCTTACTCTAAAAAGCCTTTCAGATAAATATGATCTCAAAAGATCAATATATGACCCCGGAAGCATAGCATTAAGTTTATGTATTAAACCCTCGTGCCATACCTTATCGAAAGCTGCTGCCACATCCAGAAATAAGGTCGAACAAATTTGTTTTTCTTCTAACGCCTTTTCAATAATGTCTGTTATTCTGTGAACCTGATCAATTGTAGAATGTTTGCATCTTAACCCAAATTGGTGACCCGGTATTAGGTCTCTACTTTCTATTATTGGCTTCATTATCTTCAAGAGTAGTCTCTCCATTAGCTTTGAAATGATAGGGAGCAGTGATATTGGACGATACGATTTAGCTTCATTAGGCGGTTTACCTGGTTTCGGTAACATAATAACTTCCGCAACTTTCCAGGCCGAAGGAACAAGTCTTAATCTAATAACAGCATTAAACAAGTAAGTAAGTTTAGCGATAGCTTTCTTTGGTAGTTGCTTTAAAATTTCTTCCGTTATAAGGTCATATCCAGGTGACTTTGCTGACTTCAGATTGAATTGTATTTCACTGGTAACTTCTTTTTGGGTTGTTAGAGGAATTCCACCCTCATAATTGCTGCTTTCCTTTTCGATTATAATATCCGATTCAATCTCATTCGGTTTGAAAATATCAGCCGAATGGTTAGCAAATTCTTCAGCTTTTGCTTTGTTATCTCTAGCCCACGAGCCATCATTTCTCTTAATAGGAGGGATTGCGTAATTGGGGTTTTTATACTTTTAGTTGCCTTCCATAGTGAGTAGTTCGTATCTTCATCAGCGGTCAATTTTCCCAGATACAAAGAAAACGATTTTTCATTTAGCTTCTGAATTTCTCGCTTAAGCTGTTGTGATTTATTATTTAGAATCGTCTTATCAGATGGACTCCTTGTTTGTTGCCATTTTCTCCTAGCTTTTCTTTTTTCTAAGACAAGATTCCGAATTTCTCTTGGGTAACTTTTACCAATGGTTTTGGATACTGTTCCATTAGTATTATTCCAAGCGGTAATCTGAATAATATCGGTGAAATTGTCTACCTCTTCTTCTAGATCCTGAATAGTTTTTAGTCGTGTTTGTAAGTTAATCTTGTTTTCTACTTCAGATCTGAAGCTCGCCCAATCAGTTGTTTTATTGGCAAGAATTGGTCTCGTTTCCTTTCTAATTATCTTGTCGCTTAAGGAAAGTATCACTGCAGAGTGATCAGAGTCCATATCTGAATTATCTTCTACTGCAATAAAATTTGATGAAACTTGTTTTGATATAAAGAAATCCAGTAGATCAGGAGTTTTACCTGCATTCGTGGGCCAATATGTTGGCTTGCCAGTGGAATGGACGTTACATCCCATTTCTACTATTGCATTTTTAAGTTCGTTACCTTTGGTTGTTGTAAGCCTAGAGCCAAAATCAACATGCTTTGCATTAAAATCACCCCCTAGTATGAATCTACCATCGAACTTTGAAGGATATTCAAATAGTTCAATTTCTTCAGGTTATATCTAGGTGGACAATACACTGATCCTAACTGAAGGCGTTGCTTGGTAGATGTAATTTCTACTATGGTAAGCTGGGTTTCGGGTAATTGATAATGCTGGCATTCACGGTGTTTAATATAGATTTTTATTATAACAGCAGTTCCACCTCTTGCTTGGTTATCCGGATGAATTGTTTCATAAAGTTGGTAACCGTGAATTTTAAGGTAAGATTGCCTGGTGGAGTGGGTCTCAGATATCAGACACACATCGATATTTTGCATTTTTAAAAACGCTTCTAGTTCATGCTTTTTATTTTTAATACCGTTAGCATTCCAAGTAGCAATTCTCAGGTTTTCTTGGTATATCATTTTGAGAGAGTTGATTAGTATAATAAAGCAGAATTTCTCTGCTCCAATCTTTGTAGCCTTTCAGAAAGGTTGTTTATGGCATTCATAACATTTTGCATCATTTCCATCATAGTATTCGAATGAGTAGGGTTCAAATTTGGTCCGGAACTGACCTTTCCTGTCTCAGCTACTTGCGCATATGATAAACCACCTCTTACATGATGACTAAACGATTCTGATGGTTGATTTTTTTGTAAATTCGTTGGTTTTTTTAGATTATTTCTTCTTTTTTGAAGTTCTCTCACTACCAGGCATCCTCGGTAATTTGCAGAATGGGCTTGTGCACAGTTTGAACACTTTGCTGCAGTATTCTTGGGTTTCTCACAAGAAATAGTTAAATGTTTCTCAGCACATTTAACACATCTAGATTCGTGTTGGCAGAACTTTTGAGTATGGCCATATCGCTGACAACGTTTACATTGCGGAATTGCACGGTTACTTCTAACCGCTTCAATTTTTACACCCATATGGCACATATGTTTTATTTCATAAATTTTTTGAATATCTTCTTTGTTATCGAAGGTCAGCATAAATAACGGAAGTGGAATTCTTAGTTCTTCATCCCCTTGCTTAGTCTTTTTAATTTTGTTGACGACATCAGGAGTTTTAAAACCTCTTTCATTCAACTCTCTCTTAATATCTTCTGGGTCGCATGATTGGTGCAAATTTCTTACCATAACCCTTATCGGTCGTGTATGTTTATTTCCATAAGAATGCCACTGTTGCTGCGAACCGTTTAGGTATTCTGTTAGATTTCTATAATCTGTCTCGGTGACTACATTTATTTTCAGTTGCTTGTTGTTCATCAATTTGGCTTGGAAATTGATGCTGTTATCCTGTAATGACTTGTTAATGTCGGAGTAATTTGTCACATTGCTAAGTACTACAGGAGGCGGAATTTGTTTACCTTTTTTACGTTCTTTAATCTTTTGGAATTGTACATACTTTGCTGATGAGATGTTTTTTTCGGGCTGAGTTTTGGTTTTTTGAGTTGGATCTTTTTCAGTTTTGTCTGATGAAGTACCAGCTTGATTACATTTTTCTGATATTCGCTTCCTCTTTTTGGATTTTGATAGTAGCCATGCTGTTTCGTTTGCTATAGCGAAATCATTTGTTTGTGGGTGACTTTGATCTATCATTAGTTTTAATCGACGGATTTCATTTCGTGCTTCTCTTAATTCAGCTTGTAATGATATTATTATTTTCTCATTTAAATCATTCCCTGATATTTGTTGGGAACTGCTGTTACTCTGCTGAGGCTCTTTTGTTTTGGCTAAGTTTTCTACAGAGAAACTTCGTGGCCTTATAGGAGATCTCATAATTAGTTTACCTATTTTAAATGGATTGTCGCTTGTGCTCATAAAGTTTCCCGAACCGACGGCGCTGGCATTTGTGTGTTGTAATGATGGACCCTTCACCGAATCCATGGGGTCAACAACGATGAGGGTGAATTTTCCTGCATAGCCAGACTTTAAGTACTGCCGACCGATTTGGTGCAGACGCAGACCAAGTATAATGACCCAAGTTCTAGGTCATTATCATTAAATGTTCACACTTCACTATAATACTTATATGCACAATAGTTTTTTTACGAACACTGCACTTTTAGTTAAAGTAAAACAAAACAAAAAAAACTTTGTCGAGTTATTTGAGATGGTTAATGATTACACTTTTTGTAATTATAATTATTTAAAAAAAAAAATTATAGCTATCAAAAATACGTCTATTCACTTTGACGATATATCGAATCAAAAACGAAAAATATAGTGAAAACTATTAATTGCTTGATAAACATTATTCGAACAATACTTCATCGAGTCAAATGGTAGAGAAGTGGATTGCTGAATTAAAATATGGTCGTACCAGCACATGTTATTCCAGAGAACCTAAAAAAATACACAAATTGGTTATGAACGATCGCTAATTGATGATGCACGAGCTAGCTGACATTGTAACGATATCGGATGGTAGAGTTTTTACCATTTTATCGAACATTTGAGTATGCGAAAGCTCTATTTTCAGATCTCAAGAGAATGCTGGAAAGAAATTTAAGTCCAATGATGAAGTAATCTCTGAAACTAGCCTATTTGACGAGAAATAGAAATCGTACTATAAAGTGGTATCGAAAAGTTGAATAATCGCAATACTCGTTGTCAACACTAGCCGTATTTTAATATTTACTCTGGATAGCGGCTCCGGATAGCGATGCTAAGCAAGCTTTTTTCTCTATTAAAAATTCAATTTAGTGCACTATTTCTTAGTTAATACAATTCATTTAACAGTAAACTACAAACTTTGTAAAAATAAATATTTAGCTCTACCTATTTTTATAGAGCACTATCCGGAGCCGCTATCCAGATGGGAAATTTACGTAAAATATGGGTTTTTTTTAATGTTTATCCCTAAAAACGAAAAATTTCATTGCATTAAGTGTACGTTCCGATCAAAGAATTCGTTGCTATTTTAGCAAAGCAGCTCACACGGATAGTATACATACAAAAAAAATAGTGTTCAAACACAAATTTTTTTATACACACATATTCAAAAAATAACGAAAATAGCAACCAAAAAGTACTAATGCCAAGACGTTTTTTGGTTGTTATTTTTACATTTGTACTAAAATATAAAATTTCCTCTAACAAATTTGATTTGTTCAACCCTTTCGCCATTGTAATGACAGTTATTGTTTGAAAATAACAAAAAATCACAGTTTGAAAAAATAAAAATATAATTTAACATTTCTACAAAAATAATAATTAAATTAAAAATAGTTTTATTAAAAGTAGTGAGATTTGATAAAACTGAAATGTAAGTAACATTTTTTTCAAAACACTTTCTCTATTATTAAAATCTGTTTAATAATACCAAAGCCCTCTCAATAAATAAAGCCAGAATGAATACTCACTTTTTGAAATGAGCTTTATTTAGTGTATCAATATTGTACGTTTTATCAAGAAACTCATACGAAACGTACAAATTTCTTTTTAAGTTTTTAGCTATTGCAACTTAGAGCTTTTACAATTTTATTTCATAAAATGACTAAGAAAGGGTGAAATTAGATCTGACCATATCTCATTTTTTTCAAATCAAAATAAATCACGATCAAATTTAATTATAAATTGATCTAATTTTTATAAATTTTGTGCTTTTTATTTCAATATAAACGATATCCTCTAAAATATATTTTCCTCGCTCTAATTCTCGCTTGGTTGTACGACGAAAGTCAAACTCATTTTTTAATAAATTTAGAAAAATAATATTGACGAAAATACACATAATTGAACGCGAAAACATAAAAAATTAATAATTAATTTAGTTAAATGAAATTATGTATGCGAAAAAATTAACTAAAACCGAATTTATAAACATAAATCAGCTCAAAAGATATTTTCAACATGCAGTGGTCAATAAATAATATAATCAGCTGATTAATGTTTACACTTCAAAATGAACACATAACCTAATCACAATTTCTATTTTGCTACACATTTATTTACAATAACAGCACAACACTACACTATATTCTGAATCCTGAAATACAAAGAATCATTAAAAAAGGTTTATTTATGCTGTCTCAACATAAGAATCATATTTAATTGCATAATTATGCATTAAATACAAAACCAATCTTCATAATGACATAAATGTCATAACAATGGGAGAGAGAGAATATTTTTTTATATTGAATGATAGTTCGATGAAATGCCATTACGATCGTCGCTGTTGTATAAAAATTTTGCAAGCCATTCATGTTAAAATCATACATGTGTGCATTAATCATTAAATCTAGTTAAATGTGTATATGAGATTTAGTGCATTGGTATTGTTCATTTTATTTAGGATCGCTTTGATTTTATACATCAAAGCAAAATACAAATTACAATACAACTTAACATTTAATGAAATTGATTTGTTTGGTGTAAAGTGCCATTTTGATTTATTCTCTTTGTGAGCATACTTAAAATAAAATATAGTTCTCGTAACCTTACTATGTATCTGTCTCTGTTTACATTTTAAGTTATTAAAATATCATATTTTAATTTAATGAATAAAGGAAAATGGAAAAATAAATGGAAAAATGATCAATTTCAGGATGAAAATTGGAATTTCTGTTTTCAGTTGAATATAACCTAAGTTAAATTTGAACTACTTTTCATTCAAATATTTACTATATAGTAAAGCCTTACCTTTCATACATTTTGTATGAAACTGACGTTGATTTTTGTATTTTTTGTTACACTAAATAAAGCTCATTTTGAACATTCCTGCTTCAATCACTTCAAGACTGCTTTGATAATACTCGCATAATATGTATGTATGCTTCTATTCATATTATATGCATTTTAGTATGTTTGATTACGACCCGGCTGACTACGAGATTGTATATCCTGATGATGAAGAACCACGAAACACTGAAATTCTTATAGATGCGCCATCTCCAAAAAAAAGAAACACCACAAAACAAAGAAATATTTCAAATGTCCTTAAAGCCGATAGATATGAATTCGAAAGTTTGCTTTTAGACGCCGTATTCGAACGTCCCCCATTATTCGATTATACCATCCCAATAAAAAGCCGTACGCCTGCGATTTTAAATCATTTATGGCAGGAAGTGTGTGCAGAAATGAAGGCAAAATTTAAAGGAATCGATATAAAAATAGATATGATAAAGGATATGTACAAAATTCTACGAAATAACTATACCAGATATAAAAGTGCAACTCAAAAAGTACAAACGAGCGGATCTGAATACAAAAATATCCCGGAACCGAGACATCTCACTAAACTACGTCATTTGGATGCAGTTCTTAAACGGGCGTATGCAATATGTAAGTGAACTTTTTAACACCTAATTAAAACAATTTTTTTGTTTTACAGCCATAAAAGCAACTTTGATGGAGTTAAAATGGACGCCACAGCCACACTATGGCAACCCGGAGATAGTCTTCAAGCTTCAATATCTGAAGAAAACAGCATAGAGTTTCCGCCAATTAAAAGGGTAAGAACCACCAGTTCGAATTCTACAACATCTCCGTCACCTGATTTTTTGGCCCCATTAAATAAACTTGTTGATAAGGTGGGTAATAGACCTGTAGGTGTAGTCAAAGATATGGAATATCATTTTGGTGAACAAGTTGCCATAATTTTTAAGAGGGCTGAATGAACAGCAAAGATATGAAGCTCAGTTATACTTCATGACATACATGAATGAAGTTGTTAAAAATAAAACGAAGTAAAATTAATTTCTGTGATTTTTTATTTATAATTAATGTAGAAACCACCGATCGTTTATAAATGAAATTGGTTCAGACAAAACCCCATTGCCATGGTACTGACCCATCGGTCATAAAATGCTCGGTGAGCTCATTGCGCACGTTTGTTGCAGCAAAAGACGCATTGTAGCTACCTTGTTTTGATATTGAAAGCAACCCTCCAGCTCTCCTCCAATCACCAGGCCGAAATTCTTCCCTTTCCAGATTATCTTGGTCCACTAGAGAGCTTGGGCAGTATTTCTTTTGATGGTGTAGCATATTTTCTTCCTCCGCCAAACAAAAATTGTGTAAGCACACCGTTGTTTTCACAATTTTGTCCACAGTATCTGTGGATGTCTCTATACTAGTTCGCAGTATCCTCCAGCGGGCAGCTAATATGCCAAAGGCGTTTTCAATTACTTTTCGAGCCCTCGATTGTCTGTAATTAAAGATACTTTTCTCATAGCTCAGGTTTCCAGACGATTTTCCTGAAAATGGGGTTAGCAAGTACGTCTTTAATCCGAATGCTTCATCCCCCAATAAATAGTATGGTAAAATCGGCCCGCCAATAAAAATTTCACCATCGTGAGGCACGTTCAATGTCTTGTTTTCCAATCTTCTGCCAATTTCAGAATCTTTAAAGACCCCTCCGTCGCTTTGACGACCTTGCGAACCTACATCCATGAAAACGAATCGGTAACGATAGTCACAAACCGCTAACAATATAATTGAAAAAAATTGCTTATAATTATAATATTCAGAACCAGAATGAGGTGGTGCCTGCAATATAATTCAAAATTTAAAAACACTGGAATGCTGAATGTGCCTATGTAAATATTATACCTGAATTGTTATATGCTTCCCATCGATTGCACCAATGCAATTTGGAAAGTTCCAGCGCTGCTTAAATCCCTCTGCAATGAATAACCAATCTTGTAGGGTAGGAAGAGGCAAAAGTATATTACAGAGACACTGGTGAATCGCTGTTAGTGTTTCACTGATTATGTTGCATGTTGTGCTTTTGCCTACTCGAAATGCAAATGAAATTGATTTTTGGCTGCTTCCACTTGCCAAATACCTAAAAGCATTCAAATAGATGTAAACATTAGCTTATTACAAAGAAACAGAAATGACTATAATACGAACCTTAGTGTAAGTGCCATTCTCGTAGCCGGATTTATGGATGTCCGGAAATTTGTATCTTTTTTAGAAATCAATGGACCAACTAGTTTGAGGAGTTTGTCGAATGAAGTTGGTGACATACGCGTATAATTAAAAAAAGATTCGTGATCACTAAGTCGCATTTCGGCTACCAAATTATGATCACCAAAGTTTTTTCTGGATTCTTCTGTAAATATCGGCCGAACCCACCATTTTGGACTTCTCCTTTTCTTCTTATTAAGTCTTCTTGAAGCCATGCTACTTATGACGATTGCAAGAGCAGCAATACAGATATCTTCGTCTTCAGTATAACTATCATCCATTCCTAGTTACGAGTATTACTTTAGTGAACTATTTATTAACACTTTTGACGCACAAAAACACTTTTAAAATTACCAAACAATTTTGGCACACAAAATAAACCACTGACGTTTTTGTTTATTTGGCTTTTGTCAAAAGTACAAATACACAGCAAAATGATTTACTAATACCACTCCACAAAAAAATTTCCCTTTGCTAAAATAGCAACGAATTCTTTGATCGGAACGTACACTAAATGTCAAAATAAATTTTTTGTACTTATTTATTTTGAATTAACAGTGACACCCGTGGATAATAGAATAAGTTTGAAAAGAAATTTGCCTAGCATTTTATTGCATATAGGACGGTTTCGAATTGATGTTAATAAGCTGGTTCTTAATTTACATATGTGTTTCTCTCTATGAGTCTTTTTTTACTATTGATGTTATTATTTTTTTCAGCTTATCCGTGTTTGCAAGAAATTTTGGTAATTCAGAAGTGGGCATAGGGAATTTAAAGCCGTAAAAGATTTAAATCCTCTCCCACATTATTATCGTGATTACTGTAATAGCTTCTGTATATTTAGTTTTATAGATCTGTGTCAACTTTATTAGCTCGCATATTGGTGGAGTAACGAAAATACCTGGTTTGTCTGCTAATGACTCCACGTGCTAAGCGTGGCCTATGTGTATAGGTTTTCTTTACGTTCCTTCCACGTTGTAATGAATTTAAAGTTGCCGTGTGGTGCCGCCGAATTCTCCAATTCGAAATAATTACGTATAAGTTATTACTTATATTTTGGTTTTAATACCTTT
The DNA here is from genome assembly GCA_963932295.1 of Tipula lateralis. Taxonomy (NCBI): domain Eukaryota; kingdom Metazoa; phylum Arthropoda; class Insecta; order Diptera; family Tipulidae; genus Tipula; species Tipula lateralis. Next base: position 77,200,320 of record OZ010736.1, on the reverse strand, counting down.
TGATTTTTTTTCCTTTTACAATTTTATTGTTGTCTATACAAGAGCTAGTTATCGAATGCAAAAAAAAAACATTATAATGTCGTACTTAAAATTCGGACTTAAGCTAACCATAATTTAAAAACCATGATCCGAACCGTAATTAATTGATTTACGGAGTTCATAGGTTTCGATGTTTACTAACAGGTGGAAATATTTATATAATAAAAGGTATAAATTTTATTATCACAGAGGTATTTGAATTCCACTGAGATTTGACATTAATGATAAATAAAGTATAGCTAGTAAGATTATGAGTGTGATATATGCTGTTGTGATATAAGTTCAGAACATTCCGCCGGCCTTGAAGCGTCAGGTTCAACAGGGAGTAATACTATTTTAGTGATGGGACGTTTTAATTCTCCATTCTTAGTTTTCAGTGTAACAACTCTCGTAACGCCATCGGATCCTGGGTGTAGTTGAATAACTCTACCGAGAAGCCACTTGTTGACTGGAATATTATCTTCCTTGATAACAACAATATCCTGCAGATTCACTGATGATTGTAAGTTGAGCCATTTACTACGTTGTTGGAGAGAAGTGATATACTCTGTATTCCATCGTTTCCAAAAATGTTGGGCTTTTTGTTGAACCATTTGCCATCGTGACAAATGGGATGGTTTAAGTGATGTTATATCGCACTCTGGTAATTTGGTACTAGGTTGGCCAATCAGGAGATGGGATGGAGTCAAAGCATCGATATCAGATGACGATAGAACACACAGCGGCCTTGAATTAAGGATACTTTCTATTTCGGTTAATAGAGTCATCATTTCTTCTATCGTAAGTATGGATTCACCGATTACTCTCTTTAAATGGAATTTCGTTGATTTCACCGCTGATTCCCAAATTCCTCCAAAGTGCGGTGCACTGGGTGGGATAAAATGCCAAGTTATTGCATTTCTAGATAAAAAATGAGACATTTGATTAGAATTGTTGATGATGTTATTGAAGGTTTTAAGTATTTGATTCTTTGCGCCAATAAAATTAGACCCATTGTCACTGTATATATCTTGGCATACTCCTCGACGCGCTACAAACCGTTTGAGTGCGGCGATAAAGGCATCGGTGGTCAAATCTGAAACAAGTTCCAAATGTATTGCTTTCGTACTTAAACAAATAAATACACATATGTAGGCTTTGTATGTTTTTTGACCGCGCCCCTTAGTAAGATGAATTAGGATGGGTCCTGCATAGTCAACACCAACAGCAGTAAAAGGACGATCCAGCTTTACACGATACGATGGTAAGTTGCCCATGATTTGATCTTGGGTTTTGGCTTTAAATCGAGTGCATGTCACGCAACGACGGACAATGTTTTTGAGAAGATTCTTGGCGCCGGGAATCCAATATTGCTGCCTTACAATGGCCAATAGCAATGATGGGCCTGCATGTTTATGATCATTGTGAAGTTCTTCGCAGATTAGTTTGGTAATATTGGATTGTTGTGGCATTATGATAGGGTGTTTTGTGGAGAAAGAAGCGTCGCTTTCATGTATTCTGTCGCCTACTCGGAGTACTTCACGTTTGTCTAAAAATGGATTGAAGAACCGTAACTTGCTCGTTCTTCGCAAGTCCTTCGATTTTCTGATGTCATCTAGTTCTTGAGTGAAAAACCTTCCTTGTTCTAATTTGCAGATTGTATACAAGGATTCATACATTTCTTCTCCTGTAAAGCATAATGTTAAATTCCTATTTTTTGCTGGTTTCCTGCAGTTTTGTATGAACCGAAGAATATAGGCACATGTTCTTTGGATTTTGTGAAATGACGAAAACCTTGCAAATAGATTTTCGAAGATGTTAGATTGAATTGATGTAATGAATGCAACTTTGGTGTTTTCTTCGTCAATCAACTTATAGTTTTGTTGTTGTTTTGGCCACCATTCCTTTCCTTTTCGTAGCCAAGATGGCCCATCCCACCATAAATTACAATTCTGTAGTTCTTCTGGGAAAAGACCTCTTGAAGCACCATCGGCGGGATTTTCTTCTGATGGGACGTGTCCCCATTCAGAACGGTTGTAATTTGCTAATATTTCTCCTGTTCGATTAGCTACAAACGTAGTCCAACGACGAGGGTGCGATGCTAACCAGTCCAGAACAATCTTTGAATCAGTCCAGAGATAAATTTGAGTAACGTTAAGGTTTGATTCGGTTTTGATGAGAGTCATTAGTTTTGCTAATAAAACCGCACCACATAATTCGAGACGGGGTAGAGATATCTGTTTAATTGGAGCCACCTTTGTTTTGGATGAGATAATGCTTGTTTTGATATTATTTTTATCTGAGATGACTCGACAGTATATTACAGCAGCGTAGGCGTTTTGGCTTGCATCGCAAAACCCATGTAGCTCAACCCTTGATTGTTTGGTTGTGTTTATGTGTCGTGGAATTGATAGTTCTTCTAAGCTAACAAGTTTTTCTCGTATTCTCTTCCAGTGTTCTGCTTCTTCCTTCGGCACTATATCGTCCCATTCCAGATTTAAAACCCACAATCGTTGAATAAATATTTTTATTTCGACAGTCACGGGTGCCAACCAGCCCAAAGGATCAAAAATCTTGCTGGCTTCTGATAATATAGATCTCTTCGACAGTAGTGAATCCTTTAATGGATCAACTTTAAATTTAAAAACATCATTAAATTGATCATACTCAATGCCTAAAATTTTAACGATTTCTGCATCGTTGATGTCATCAATAGACTTATCCCTTCTTTCACGGTCGATCAATGGAATGTCTTCAAGAAGTACCGATGAATTGGACATCCACTTACTTAGTTTGAATCCACATTTTGACAGAACATTTGTTATGCAGTTTTTCAAGGTTTGTGCTTCCGCTTCTGAATCAGCACCTGTCATAATGTCGTCGATATAGATATTTGACATAATGGTTTTTGCAACGAGAGGTTCGTCCTTTGTAATATCGATGGCCACTTGTTTTAGAGCTCTTGTTGCTAGAAACGGTGCTGAAGCTAATCCGTACGTTACGGTACACAAACGAAAATATTGTATTGGTTTTGATGCATCTGAACGCCACATTATCTTTTGATACTTGGTATCTTCTTTATTGACAATGATTTGTCGGTACATTTTTTGTATGTCAGCTGCAAACACTATGCGATGCTCTCAGAACCGTAACACGATAGCATACAAGGTTGGTTGTATGGTAGGTCCTACTCCCAAACAGTCGTTCAGGGATTTACCTGTCGTTGTTTTTGCTGACCCGTCAAATACTACCCTGAGCTTCGGTTTTGCGCAATTTTGTTTGAATACGCCATGGTGTGGCAAGAAGTACCCATCATTGAGATCGTGATTTTGAATTTCTTGCATATGTCCTAGTGATAAGTACTCAGACATAAATTGAGAGTACAATTGATGAAAAGGTTTGTCGCGTGCAAAGCGACGTTCAAGTGATTGAAACCTCTGCAACGCCATCTTGTATGATTCGCCCAATTCACATGGTGGCCTTTTGAACGGCAAACTAACCATAAAACGACCTTCCGGAGTTCTGTTGAAATTATTTTTGAAGTGATTTTCACACATCTCTTCCTCTGGTGTTAGTAGCATTTTTTCTTGTGAAATACTCTCTATTTCCCAGAACCGGTGAAGAGTCCGATCGATATCTACCTCTGAAGTTTTTACTATGCCGCTAAATGACTGAATTTTATCATCTGGTTGAATTCGACCGACATTTCCAGCAACAATCCATCCAAAGATAGTATTTTGAAGAACAAAATTATTTTTATCACCCTTGATTTGCCCTTCTTTTAATAGCTGGAAAAAGTGGTCTATGCCAATGAGCAAATCTATTTCATTAGGATTGCCAAATCCTGGGTCAGCTAGCTTTAAATGACTCCATGAGTTGCTCGGTAGTTCTATTTTATGCTCTGGTAACTGGTTTGTGATTTTGTTCAGGATGAATGCTTCGACACAAAAGCTTGATCCATCATCTGGTTTAATTTGGATAGTAACCACCCCTCTGGTTGTGCCTGCTTCAGTAGTACCTAATCCTGAAACTGAAACTCTAGCGTTTTTCCTGGGAAGTCCGAGTCGCTGTATACAATTTTCTGTAATAAAACTAGCTTGTGAGCCAGAATCTAGCATGGCGCGACAGCACATGGGTTCCCCTGATGCTTTTAAAACTTTAATAAGTGCTGTTGGAAGGATGGTTTGATAAGAAGTTGAGACACTTTTGGCATGAGCAGATATAATCCTGGCAGTCGAGGTTGACGGAGCTTGTGCGTTGTTTTCACGAAAGGGTTCATGTGAATCTTTAGTTTCTTCCATATGTAATAGCGTATGGTGCTTTCCCTTGCAATTATGGCAGCGATATTTGAACATGCACTGAAACACAGCATGTTTTGTGCCTAGACAATTGAAGCAACGATTGTTTGATTTGACCCAGTTGCGTCTAGCTAACACGTCCATTTCATTAAAATTGGAACATTGATGCATTGGATGATTATTGTTACAAATTGCGCACTGATAAACCTTGGAGGCAACATAACTTTTGATGGTTGGTTTTCTAGAGATCTTGTTAACAGATGTGTTGACAGATTCTAGGGTGTCAATTCTCAGTGCCAAAAATTTTAACAAATCAGTTAGTTCCGGGTAATCATTTTCCGCAGATTCCTGTGCCCATAGTAATTTGGTTTTCGTATCCAATTTTTCTGTTAAAATATAGATAGATCAGCCAAGCGTCACGACCTTCAGCGGCAGTTCCTAATGCTTTTAAGCCACGAACAACTTCGTCAGCTGTATTCATCAAGCGTTTAACATTATTTGCATTAGCTATGGTGATAGATGGTTGTTCAATGAAGATTCGAATGAACGAGTTGATGATGATCTTCTTCCGATCGTAACGTGATTTTAATTTTTGTAGAGCTTCGATATAATTAGCCTCTGTTATGCTTATATGACGTAGCAGTACTTCAGCTTCACCCCTCAACAACCCCTTAAGGTACTGGAATTTTTGAACGGCACTTAATGTACTTGACTCATGAATCGTTGTTGAAAAGAGGTCGTAGAACGATTGCCACTCAACATATTCCCCTGAAAATGGTGGAATGTTTATTTTTGGTAGTTTGGTGTTTAAGTGAGAATTCATGGTAGTGTTAATAGTATTATCAAAAGATTCATGTGCTGCGGATGTCAATGATCGTTCGCGAATGCAACGATTTAAACTGGAAACTGCTAAATAGTAATTCTCTTCATATTCAAGATCAGGATTTTGAGCTTCGTCTTCTGCAAAAATTTGGTTTTCAATCGTAGTGAATTCCTCCATCAGCTTTTCTACTCTGGCTTAACGAATTTTCAGATGATCAACAGTGATTCCAGTTGTTTTTTCAGTGATCTTGTTAACATACGTTAAAATACTGGTCAGTTTACCCTTATTTACAGCTCGTTGTTTCTTTAATGCTCCTAGTGCGTCTGACGGCATTTTGACTAAATTTGGTTTGATCACACCACTTAAATATCACTCACACTGTCGGTACTTGAAATATGTTCACTATATATTTTAACACCTTGAATAAATAATTGATGATTTCAGGCAAGAATACACGTGGATGATGGAAAATTTGGTATGCAAGTTTCAACACAGTATATCAACTACTATCGATCCTTTGAAAACTTGCAACCTGTGGCTTATTGCAAATGGTCGAGTGAAATGAGATAAATTATATATTTCAGATATGTATTTAATATGATGATAAATTAGTAAATACTATTTGCTTTATTCTTATACAATTGTGAAGAATACTTAGCTGTTCTCGGTTATATCTGATATTCCGCGTGGTCGTAACGCTGTGCGATTATTCGATGAATTGGGATCCAAAAGCATCCGGTTCGAAGGACCAGAAATGGTGGAGTAACGAAAATACCTGGTTTGTCTGCTAATGACTCCACGTGCTAAGCGTGGCCTATGTGTATAGGTTTTCTTTACGTTCCTTCCACGTTGTAATGAATTTAAAGTTGCCGTGTGGTGCCGCCGAATTCTCCAATTCGAAATAATTACGTATAAGTTATTACTTATATTTTGGTTTTAATACCTTTTGATTTTTTTTCCTTTTACAATTTTATTGTTGTCTATACAAGAGCTAGTTATCGAATGCAAAAAAAAACATTATAATGTCGTACTTAAAATTCGGACTTAAGCTAACCATAATTTAAAAACCATGATCCGAACCGTAATTAATTGATTTACGGAGTTCATAGGTTTCGATGTTTACTAACAGGTGGAAATATTTATATAATAAAAGGTATAAATTTTATTATCACAGAGGTATTTGAATTCCACTGAGATTTGATATTAATGCAAACAATGGAGGCAAGCAATGGAGCAACATGCATTTCCTCAGAATTCCTGCACCACACAATTAATTAAAAATTGGTATCTGCTGGGTCTACTAAGATTTGCCTGTCCCTTTTCTCAATATCGACATTGATTGCAATAATATTTTGGCGGAATTTCATTCAGAAATTGCGAAACCGCAGTACTCGTTTTGCAGGATGCATCAAACACAACTTACAATTTTGCAGTTGAACTCTCTTTGAAAACTGTATGATGCGGCATAAAAGATTTATAATTGTTTACTTGAGGCATTTCCGTTCAAGGGATGCCTTCCATTTGAACAAGCTTAATATGTTCTTCGATGATGTCTGTATACTCTTGATAAATCATTTTCCCATTCCAAATATCCTCGATTTAGCAAATCATTTTTCCATTCCAAATATTCTCGATTTAGCCCTTAACAACAACTAACAAGTCTCTCAATTCTGACCTGGATGTAAGTTTTAAGTTAGTAGGTTGTAAATTGTTGTTTGTTACATATCAAATAAAGTGCGCGAGTTACGTCCTGCTGCTTTCACAGAACCAGTTATATCCAGCGTAGCTGTCTAAACGAAGTCTGCTTCACATCATAATTAATGTCATATAAATATCCAGCGTAGCTGTCTAAACAAATTCTGCTACACATCATTATTAATGTCACATAAATATCCAGCATAGCTATCTTAACGAAGTCTGCTTCATGTCATAATTTATATCATATCACATAATTAATTATCTCAGGTTCTAATTCTAATATTTAAAGTCATCACATTAAAAGATCGCAATAAATTGTTTCTGTTTAATATCAATATAATTTTCATATATAATAATAATATCGCAATCTATTTCTGGTTCAGTGTTAGTCGTCACACTGAGTGGACGTGTTTTTTTCCACTCGTAAGTGTGTGTTTGTGGCTTAATTTTTGGAATCTCAGATGAATATTGTTATTATATTATACTATATTTTATTATATTTAATATTAAATTATATTATATTATATATGTATTTCATTATATATTTAGGTTTTAGTGTTTATATATTATGGTGGATGTACATATATCGTATTTGTGTGTGTCAGTTTGCATCGTGTATACATTGCCAGTAATGGTATTGGTATATAGTTATATACATCAATTTCAATATCACACACAAAATTTTCCGTTGCAAACGATTGAATGCGACACGTGTGTTTTTGTTTTGTTTCGATTCGATCTTCATATATTTTCCTTTCCTCTGATTGATTTTTGTATTTTGTATTGTGTGTATCATAATGTATATATCAAGGCATACAGTGGAGGGGATATTTGGAGAGTTTTGAATTTTAACGCGTTCAAACTGCATGTGTATTTGTGTCTTTTTTGTATATACATCAGTTGCGGAAAACACAAATTCACATTCTATAGTCTAAATTTTGATGTCCTTGAAAACGATTGCATATAAATTTTTTTTTGTGCATATAAATTTTGTTAAATTTTTATATAGAACGTTATTTTGTTTTTGTTTTCTTAGTTGCATAAGTCAAATAAAATTCTAAATATTTGACTATGTGGGAAATACATACAATACATTCCATTTTGTTTTATATATGTATTTTGCTTATATATAAATCAAAAATAGATCAATAATATTGCAATGCGTATACGGGCAATCTATACAGGTTTGATCTTGTTTATATTTGTGTACATATAATATAGTATATAAATGCATACAGTGCCTTACATATTATTACTGGTTTTTGGTTGTGCTATTTGATGGGTTTGCATGTGATGTTCTTATACATATTTAATTATTGTTTGAGAATTTAATTGGTTGTAATACAATTAGGATTTTACTGTAGTGCCATGTATAGATTAATGGTCGAAGGGACAGTTTTTATACGACCAGGGAGGTGACTTGTATGTGGAGGGTGTGGAGCGGAGGCACTTTGGGTTGGAGTGAATTGACATATTTTGGAGTGGGTTCCGACTAGGTAGAGCAGGCACGGTAGGGATTCGGAAATTAATTGAACATATATTTGTTGGTGGTGCATGGATTTTGGCACGAGTGGGTCAGTTGTGGGCGTTTGAATTGTGGGTGTGTTCGGGATATTTTCTGTAGCGGGACGTTTACCTGTATAGCGCGACATTAATCTGGATTGGAGGTGTGGACTTGGTTCGGTTGATGTTTGACGGCTATTTGTCTGAGTACTTCATGATGTTATGGTGAATCTTCTGGTTTCCAGTGGATTTAATTCGTGTTTTAAGTTTCATATGTAAGCGGAGGTTGATGTTCTGGTTCCCAGTAGATTTTATTCGTGTTTGAAGTTTCATATGTGAGCGGGGGTTCTCGGCCGTTGCCGTGGTTGGATTGATTTTTATGTGTGTCTTAGTAGGGCTTAGTTTTGGAAGCTTCCTTTCAGCTGCAGATGTGCTGAGGGGTGCGGAGCGAATAGCTGGCGTGTAGTTCCAGGCATCGATCGAGGTTGGTTCCTCCAACATGTTCTTGTTCGGTTTCGGCTCGGTCCGGAGTCTGAGGGCGTCTTCCGAAACTAGCCGCGGTATCGGCGATTCCTATTGAACTGCAGGATTGATCGGTTAGTGATTCTAGGCCACGATTGGGGAGTTGTTGCAGTCTCGTTGACATTTTAGTGTTGGTGATTTTAATTTTTCGTCGGTGGGATCGGGTCTGCGCTTGAATTGGTCTCGGGATTGAATGGTTTTCGGCCGTAGTCCCGGGGTGCGTTTCTGGTGATTGAGAGTTTTAGAGGATATGTATGCCTACGTTCGGGGTGTCACTTTACTGTAGATGTGGCGGATCTGCATCGATTTTTACTGTTTATGGGTTCAGTAGCCGCGTATTCAAATTTGCTGCATTTTAAAGAAGAAATAGTTGGTGTTGACTTCGAGGGGCTCCATTCATATCATTTGATAGTCGGTTTTGAGTGCGAAATTGAATAAGTTGAGGTAACGTGTGTACAGCACAAGGGTGCGTGTGTGTGACACATAAGTAATAAGGAAGGTGTACACATCCTCAGGGATTTTGTAGGACAAGAGTGTTTAGATTTGATGCAGAACACGAGTCTGTGTCTTCCATTATCGGAGGTACATTTTGGGATTGTGGTTGAGGATTGTTTAGTCTGGAAGTTTGTGACTGGATTTTAGTGGCGGGGTGTTGGAACTATTAGAATGTTTGGATGTCAGCGGGATTGTAGCATTTTTGTAGTGGTGGTTTGGAAGCATTCAATTTTGTAGAGTGTCGGGAGCTTTTGATGTTTTCGCTGGATTTTTGGAAGATGCCCCTTGATTCTGGAGGGGCTGGGTTGTGAAGGAGTGTCTTGAAGCGGTTTTTGTAGGTATTGTTAGCTGCATGCTGGTAATTTGTTCTTTGCCTCATGGTACTTCTGTGGTTGAGGGGGGAGGGGGTTCCGGGGCTGGATTTGATTGGGACGAGCATGAGGGTTGATCCAGTTGCGGTGACGACTAGGAGCCTCTGTTGGCATGTGGGATTTTGGACGCGAATGGGGGCTGGAGGATCGCAGGAATGTGGGGTGTTTGGATGAATTTCGGTTTGTTGGATGTCAGTTGAGATAGGTTTGCACTTTTTATTTATCTGTAGGTTGGTGTTCCTTTGTTGAGGGTGCTTTGAATGAGTTTTTAGTTTGGATGTTTACAATTGGGTTCTCGTGGAGTTTGTTTACTACAAATAGATGTATGTTTAGTGGAATGTGGAGTTTGGATCGTTTTTGGTTTGCTTGAATGGAGTTCGCTCCGGGGGTGTCGATTTCCTCCACTTTTATGGTGCTTGTGCTCCATACTTTCTGCATATATGTGGCAACCCTGCCTGTGTTACTGCCTGTGTGTCGTACATACGTGCCTGTGGGTTATCCATGCGTAATTTCAATTTAATAAGCTTCGTTTTAAGTTTCGTATTTCGATTTAATGATGGTGTTTAGCAAGTTTATATAAACTGTTTTTTTTTTTTTTTTGTGAACGGTAAAGTTCGCAGCGGATCTACTACATTTGTAGTAAAGTGACATCCCCGATCACGACCATTAATATAATAATAAAAATTTATGGAAAAGTTTGGTTTTAATTATTTACATAAGTGTAAAAATGATTATAGTTGGAAGGGGTTTACAAGGAAAGTTAATTGTATTTAAAAAAGATGTTGCATAATTATGGAATGTAAAACGTTTTCAGTGATTTATTTTGATTTTCTGACAAGCATATTCTAATATTATGGTATCATCAGCGTAATGGTTCACGGGTTCTTAATCTAGCATAACATATTAACTAAATTTATTGTTACAGATTAAGGAGCCGTAAGTTAATTAATTTAGAGTTTTGTATTTTTGTTTAACTATTGGTGTGCGGACTTGAGTTTTAATAAATAATAAAATTAATAATAATTAAGTTACAGATTCCTATCTAGTAAATTTATTTTAAGATTTTGTGTAGATGATTTAATTTTAATACGTTATAGCTAACTGCAACTGCAGGCTATAGCTAACTTACTCAATTATTTATTTAGATAAATAATTTACCCTTTTCACGAATTGACAGTTTATTTGGTCGTCATAATGTATGTATATGAAATGATGTCGGGTCATAAGTTAAAAAAATAGAGTCCCTCACGTTAGATGGTGGTGGATCTGGAATTTTATGGACGCAACTTTATTTGCAACATATGATGAGAAGACCCCAGGATAATTAACCTAAATACTCCAGTTTCAACTGTTGAGGTAACTCAAATACATAATATGATGGAATTAGAAATGTCCTTCCTATCCAAATAAAAATAATAACCAATTTTAATGTGAAAATGATATAGATTTAACTAACAAATTATACTATTGTACTAATTATGTATTAGGAAAATGGTTCTGCTGAAGATTGTCGCCTTAGTCTATTTTGATTATCTGATAAGCATGTTGCAGACTTATGGCAATATTATCGTAATGGATAGCTTAAACTATCATACCAAATTATATAAATTGTTTCAGATACCTGAGCCATTAGTAAAAACAAATTTCTTTCATAGTTCTGTACTTATGTTTCAATTAGATTAGTTGTGCGGATGGGAGTTGAAATAAATAATAAAATTAATTAATTAACAGATAATAATATTAATTAGTTACAGATTCCTGAGCGACTAACTAATAAATTTATTTTAGAACTTTAATTTTAATTTAGTTTTGATTTTATTCAAAATACAGTAGAGCAGATATGTAATGTGGACTGGAGAATGTTGATTGGCGATTGCAGTTTAGTAGATTAGAATTGTGATTTTCTTGTGGTTGTCAGCTAACAGTAGTTTAGTAAACGATTTGCCAAGTGTCTGTAACTGGGTCATTCTCTCCTTACTAACTAACCTTCCCATCCTTTCCTATTGTTTTATGTAAACGGCTTTAGGAATAGGCCCAGAGTTATCCGGGAATCTTGCCTAGCGCTTGGTCCTACAGTCCTATCAATCAATCAATCAATCATCAATAATATCGCAATCTATTTCTAAGAAATTACTTAAAGAAGATCTGTTTCATACCGTTTTAATTGTCATATAGTAATATTGCTAATTCTAAGAATTTTAATGTTATTGTAATTTTTAATGTTATGAACACTTCCTTGTTCATTACCCATCTCATCCCTACTCTTTTTTATTGTGTTAAATAATTTAATATATAAGACAAATCAAATCAAGAAAAGATCAAAATCAATTTAATTTTATCGTCTTTTAATTGTCGAACATAACATAAAAACATAACTCGCGCGAGAAGCATTGCGATTGTACATTACCTGTCCTCAAGTAATTAGTGCACCCTTTTGCTGCCTCTATAATTTTTGTTCGATTCTCCATGTTTATACTTTTAAATATGGGACATTTAAACAAATAATAATCCTGAATGCCACTAAATTAATGGAAATGCCACTAAATTTATTTGCTAGAATTACGTGATGTGATTTTAAATGCAATGAACTGGTTTTGTAACAAACACACAAGACTCAAGAGCAACGCACCTGGTAGTCAGAAATTTCAAAAATTTGTTATGAGAGGAAAACAAGTTTTGAACCGATTATTAAGTCCAGTCTTGAATCCTCATCTAGCCTTCTAAGTAGAATGTGAATTAACCATTATAATCTAGCCTTCTAAGTAGAATGTGAATTAACTTGAATTAGAGATGAAATAATAGCTTTACGCTTATTGTATCCTGCAACTAACCTACACCATGCTTTTTTAAAATTTTGCTCCGTAATTTAATGTCATATTAATGATGTAGCTTTACCTCTTAAAATATATCTGTAATTTATGAGCTGCGGTCAAAGTCGTATTTTCATGAACCATTCAAATCGCTCGTAAAGAGCTTAATGTTAATTTTAGGTAATCGTACATTTTGTGCTTGGACCATTGCTTGCCAGAGCGTTTGTTGTTGACCTATAAATAAGTCGAGCGTAGCATTCATTCAACTCATTTAATTCTTTTGGAGAATATAAATGCGTTGGTAATGTAAAGGAAATATCAGTATTTAACATTACGATGATATCCAGATATATTTCATCAACCTCTGGCGATATGGGTTGGGTGTTTTTGCCAACGAACTTGATTGTTTCCTTGTATAAGGTTAATGGAACACAATATCCCAGTTCGATAATGTTTTATATATAGTTAGAGTTGCCGATTCCGTTTGCAGCCCAATTGTTCGTTCTCCACAATCTCGTGTCCAATATTGAATGCAGGGTCAAGTATATTAACGTTTCCAAGTTTCCGTGTCCAAGTGTAAGCAAAGGGTCAAATAATATCGTAGGCAGATTTTTCGTTTCCAAAATAAAGCGTAGGGTAAGTTAATATTTATTCCAAAAAAAAATCACTGTTTAGTTATTTACTGTATTTATTCGCTATTATCGCTGTAAACTCTAATTTTATAATGAATTCAGTTTATAAAAATTTCTGATAAGGTTACAGGTAGTTCCATCTAAGATTAGCTATTTTAATTATATCTACCATAATTCTGTTAATTACAATTTGTATACATAATATAATCAATAAAATGCCATCTAATAAAATAAATTTAAATTGATTATCTATTACAATTTTCTATTATACAATAACAATAATCATATTACAATATTGTACTATTGTAAAATGATTGACAGTGTAAGTTGTCATAACAACATAAAAACATAAAGTTATGGAGAATCAAAAGTTTAATGTTTATATAGTACAAAATGACATGTGAACAAATAAATATAAATGGTGATCTTCAACATACTCCCGCCCTCGTTAACGATCTCGTCGTTAACCAATTGGTAATCTGACCAACTTTACCACTGGTCTTTGAAGTGTAGAGCCTTTTGTTTTGATTGTAGCCACTCTTACTAAATTATCGCTACCAGGTTGAGTCGCTGTTACCCGTCCAAGTGGCCATTTACACACGGCAGTGTTGTCTTCTTTTATAATAACAATATCGCCGACCTTTAAATTTATCTCAGGAGAACGCCACTTGGCTCGCTGCTGTAAATTATTGAGATAATCCAGGTAATATTTTTTCCAAAATATTTGAATTCTGGACTGGATTCTGTTTCATCTCGTGAGTGATGAATCCTTCTCTGTTATCGTTTTTCTGGAATTGATCCCATTGAAGTTCCAATTAGGAAATGTGCAGGGGTGAGTACTTCATAGTTATTATCAGAGAATGTAGCACTTAATGGACGAGAATTAAGTGTGCTTTCTATTTGGCATAAAAGGGTCGTCATTTCTTCGAACGTCAGATTTACGTTGTTCGTGGATTTCAGCAAATGTGTTTTGACAGACTTCACTGCTGACTCCCATAATCCTCCGAAATGAGGAGAAGCAGGTGGGTTAAAGTGCCATTCTATGCTGTTATCACTCAGGTATTCTGAAAGTATATAATTATTAGAAATGTTTTGTATTAGGTTATGCGCCTCGTGTAAAATTCGCTTTGCTCCTATGAAGTTGGACCCACTATCGGTGTATATTTTCTATGGAACGCCTCTTCTCGATGTAAAACGCCTCTTCTCGATGTTTAGTGCCGCTAAAAATGCTGAACTGGAAAGGTCACTCACTGGTTCCAAATGTACCGCTTTCACCGATAGGCAAACAAATATGTACAGATATCCCTTGATGGGATTCGATCCACCTCTACCCTTTTTTGTAAGAAAATAAAGTGGTCCTGCAAAATCGATGCCACAGTTGACGAATGGTCGATTAGGTGTTACTCGTTCAGCTGGTAGATTTCCCATCATTTGTTTGCTCGTTTTGTGTGCATGTTTAGCGCATATCATACAATTTTTAAGCGCATCTCTTATTTTACTTCGTCCGTTGATAATCCAGTATCTTTGACGTATTAGATTACTGGTAAGCGTAGGGCCAGAGAGTAAATTTTTATTGTGAGTTTCCCATATTAGTCGTTCGATAAATATATGAGTAGAAGGTAGTATTGCTGGGTGTTTGTTTTCGTACTCACAATCTGCATTCCACAGTCAACCACCAACTCGTAATATACAATCAATATCCAGGAAAGGTGCTAACGATAATAGTTTGGAACTATTGTTCATTGTTTTATTACGGCTCAAATCTTTTATTTCGTCACCAAAGTTTGTTTGTTGAACCCAGGATATGCATATGGTTTTGACCTTGTCGATTTCATTGGCTGTTAGCTCACCGTATTTTCGTTCTACTGGATCCTTAGTTTTGCTATTATTAATAAATCGCCTAATATAAGCAATTACTCGGAGAATTTATATCACGAGTATAAAGTAGAATTTTTTTGATGAAACTCCAACCCTTCCCAATTTATATGTGTATAATGTCAAAAGTGTAAATTCCATATAGCCAATACTAGAGATTTATCTCAGAAGTGGCATATACGGCCAGATTCAGCAATCATATACCTATCAACTGTAAATGTGCCAGGTCGAAATCACGAGTATAAAGTAGAATTTTTTTGATGAAACTTCAACCCTTCCCAATTTATATGTGTATAATGTCAAAAGTGTAAATTCCATATAGCCAATACTAGAGATTTATCTCAGAAGTGGCATATACGGCCAGATTCAGCAATCATATACCTATCAACTGTAAATGTGCCAGGTCGAAATCACGAGTATAAAGTAGAATTTTTTTGATGAAACTCCAACCCTTCCCAATTTATATGTGTATAATGTCAAAACTGGAAATTCCATATAGCCAATACTAGAAATTTATCTCAGAAGTGGCATATACGGCCAGATTCAGCAATCATATACCTATCAACTGTAAATGTGCCAGGTCGAAATCACGAGTATAAAGTAGATTTTTTTTGATGAAACTCCAACCCTTCCCAATATTCAAGCGCATACCATAGTCTCTCTCGATTGATCGAGTCATAGACTTGCTTAAAATCTAGGAATACCTGTTGTACATCGCAAGATGTTTCGTAGTACTTGGAAAGAATCATCTGTTGTGAGAAAACTTGATCAGTGACTGACCCATTGAACGGAATCCTCACTGGTAGTCACCGACAATTTCCTCCACCAGTGGAGGAATTCGTTCCAAGATAATGTATGGCAGTTACTTGTATGCTGTGCAAAGGAGAGCTATACCGCGATAATTCTCGCTCTTAAAGCGATCACACTTCTTGAATACTGAGCATAACGCGGCTACTTTCCATTCTTCAGGCATTACTTCATTTTGCCATACTAATTGAGCAATGTCGGAAAGGAAGTTCCACAAAGTTAGCCCTCCGATTATCAAGAGCTCTGAATTAATGAAATCAACTCCTGGTGGACAATTTTTCCTTAATCTCTGCATGGCCGCAGAGTAAATTCCTCATAGAATAGATCATCAATGACATCTCTGCAATCTATATTTGAGGGTATTCAAACACAGCTTGTGATTCCACAGATGTGAAATTCCATCCTGGCTCCGATTGGTTTTTGACCGGAACCTTAAGGTATATTCAATTCGGTGATTCCCTTAAAGTAACAGCGCGAATTACGCTCATTGCTGTGTTGTTGTATTGTTAAGACCTTAGCCTTACACCATTTGCGCTTCTTCTGTCAAGTGCGTTTAGCTTTCCTCCTTGCAAAAACTGCTTTGTTTTTTCTTGCAATTGTAAACCGAGTCTGCGCTTCATTGTGGGCTATATTTCGTTGCTCAATAGCAAAACAAACAGTTATCAAACAGTCAGTTTGAGCGTAATTTTCACTATACCGAGAGTATGCTGCGCATAAGGTTTTCAATATTTCCCAGGCAGTATTCACTTCATCAGACTGGTAATTAAATCACAAAATGTTATTGCTGACAAGATCTTGATATTTTCGTTGCATTTCTTCATTTATCAGACCTTCACTGGAGAATCGCGTTGTATATTCCTCTGTCCTCCCTGGTTAGGTTAGGTTAGGTTAGGTTGTTTTGGCTGCTATCGCACACTTAGACCGACAATTGGTCCGTTGTGATACCACTCTATGTACGACTATATGTCCGAGTTTTCGTAGAACCATCTGCGCATTGCATAGCTCCATGTCAGCCTATAGTACTGACATAGAAGATGCCTATGGATTCTTAACACGACAGGGAATCCAGATATGTTCATTTGTTCCTCCCATTCCAACTGCCATAGCTTTAACCACCGGGCCACCTGGGTGGTCCTCCCTGACTTGTACGAAAACTTCCATCGTAGCTTTGCATTGACTTCTAATCTTTTTCATTTTTTATATTTAGCTTTAATTCGGTGCAGAGCGGACTTTTAGACTGTCCTATAGCTCCTTGTAACTGTTAGCGCTCCAGCACCTAATGCGAGATCCTTAAAGTAAAGGTTGATAGCTGCCTTAAACTCCAACGGATACTGAAAACCTGCCAATGAATTCCACTTCCTAGATGTTCGATAAATAAATTCGCGCTTTGCATCTTCAGTTCGAGGATTCGGCAGCTTCATCGTAAACCTATGCGCAATAACCGTTCCTCGTGTTACCTGTCCTTGAGTAACAAACAGTGGTATTTCCCCTTTTAATTCTGGAAAACATTAACCATTTATCAATCTATAGAACACGCAGAGTTCTGCAACATCTTTGCGGTGCTTTAGGCTGTCTAGATTTTTCGAAATTCTGAAGTTTCGTATTATTCGGATGGCACACCGCTGAACTCTATTCAGCAACTAGAAAGGAATGCCCTATGCTCCACCCAAACCTGACAGCAATATTCTATAAACAATCTAATAGAGGTTTAATATATCTGGAGAATCTGATGAAGACCGAATCTTCTTCACGGCTATATGAGATTTCCAATTTCGACATTACACACATATAAATTGGGAAGGGTTGGAGTTTCATCAAAAAAATTCTACTTTATACTCGTGATTTCGACCTGGCACATTTACAGTTGATAGGTATATGATTGCTGAATCTGGCCGTATATGCCACTTCTGAGATAAATCTCTAGTATTGGCAATATGGAATTTCTAGTTTTGACATTATACACATATAAATTGGGAAGGGTTGGAGTTTCATCAAAAAAATTCTACTTAAAACTCGTGATTTCGACCTGGCACATTTACAGTTGATAGGTATATGATTGCTGAATCTGGCCGTATATGCCACTTCTGAGATAAATCTCTAGTATTGGCAATATGGAATTTCCAGTTTTGACATTATACACATATAAATTGGGAAGGGTTGGAGTTTCATCAAAAAAATTCTACTTTATACTCGTGATTTCGACCTGGCACATTTACAGTTGATAGGTATATGATAGCTGAATCTGGCCGTATATGCCACTTCTGAGATAAATCTCTAGTATTGGCTATATGGAATTTACACTTCTGACATTATACACATATAAATTGGGAAGGGTTGAAGTTTCATCCAAAAAATTCTACTTTATACTCGTGATTTCGACCTGGCACATTAACAATTGATAGGTATATGATTGCTGAATCTGGCCGTATATGCCACTTCTGAGATAAATCTCTAGTATTGGCTATATGGAATTTACACTTTTGACATTATACACATATAAATTGGGAAGGGTTGGAGTTTCATCAAAAAAATTCTACTTTATACTCGTGATTTCGACCTGGCACATTTATAGTTGATAGGTACATGATTGCTGAATCTGGCCGTATATGCCACTTCTGAGATAAATCTCTAGTATCGGCAATATGGAATTTCCAGTTTTGACATTATACACATAAAAATTGGGAAGGGTTGGAGTTTCATCAAAAAAATTCTACTTTATACTCGTGATTTCGACCTGGCACATTAACAATTGATAAGTATATGATTGCTGAATCTGGCCGTATTTTGAGATAAATCTCTAGTATTGGCTATATGGAATTTACACTTTTGACATTATACACATATAAATTGGGAAGGGTTGGAGTTTCATCAAAAAAATTCTACTTTATACTCGTGATTTCGACCTGGCACATTTACAGTTGATAGGTATATGATTGCTGAATCTGGCCGTATATGCCACTTCTGAGATAAATCTCTAGTATTGGCTATATAGAATTTACACTTTTGACATTATACACATATAAATTGGGAAGGGTTGGAGTTTCATCAAAAAAATTCTACTTTATACTCGTGATTTCGACCTGGCACATTAACAATTGATAGGTATATGATTGCTGAATCTGGCCGTATATGCCACTTCTGAGATAAATCTCTAGTATTGGCTATATAGAATTTCTAGTTTTGACATTATACACATTTAAATTGGGAAGAGTTGGAGTTTCATCAAAAAAATTCTACTTTATACTCGTGATTTCGACCTGGCACGTTAACAATTGATAGGTATATGATTGCTGAATCTGGCCGTATATGCCACTTCTGAGATAAATCTCTAGTATTGGCAATATGGAATTTCCAGTTTTGACATTATACACATATAAATTGTGAAGGGTTGAAGTTTCATCAAAAAAAATCTACTTTATACTCGTGATTTCGACCTGGCACATTTACAGTTGATAGGTATATGATTGCTGAATCTGGCCGTATATGCCACTTTTGAGATAAATCTCTAGTATTGGCTATATGGAATTTACACTTTTGACATTATACACATATAAATTGGAAAGGGTTGGAGTTTCATTATAAAAACTATACTTAATATTTGTTATTTGAATAGTTCGTAATCTGGCTGTTTACTATTCAGCTAAAGTCTTATGTTATTATAATAATTAAGATATCTTATACCTAATAGATAACATTAAATATGTTTTGAATGATATTGTAACGATTTTTCATATCAAAGTTTTATTACATATTAAATAAGTTCGGGATGATGCTACATTTTTTTCAACATTTACATTTTTTCGGGATGACTACACTTTAGCCAAGAAACGAACCAAAAATTTTCGGGTTCGGGCTAACTTCAGCGACTTGCTGGATGTGTAGATAACCAGGCTAATACGATAGTTGAATAACATTTTGCGTTTGGAGCTATCGTCTCCCTAACCTGAAGTAAAAGTTTCGATAGAAGATGGTAGTAAAATTTTCTTTATTGGTGCTACCTTGGTTTTAGATGTCAATAGTTTTACTGAAATTTGACCTTCCTCATTTCTCACTCTACTGTAAACCACGGCACCGAAAGCAGCTTCACTCGCGTCTGCAAAACCGTGAATTTCAATTTGACCATTAAGTACAGTGTAACGTTAAATATTTATTTCTTCAGTATCGAAACTTTTCGAATTGGTTTACAATGTTTCTGTAAATGTTCAGGCAAACTGTCATCCCAATCTAATTTTATGAACCATAAATTTTGAAATAAAATTTTTAATAAAATGATAGAAGAGGATAGAAATCCTAAACGGTCAAAGTCCCGAGAGGCTTCTGAAATTATTTTACGCTTGGTTATTTTATTATTTGACTCTGGACTGATTTTAAAAGTAAAAGTATCATCTTTTCGATACCAATGCAGTCCAAAGATAATGTATCATCACTGCATAAATCAGTTAAGCCAGAATTCTCATAGCTATATAAAGATTTTATGTTTGAACGCCACTTTCGTAATGAGAAGCCGCCTTGTTGTAGGACACTTGTAATCTGGTCTTTTAACAAGCTTGCGTTATTCACGTCTTGCGTAGCAGTCAGTAGATCATCAACGTAAAAATCGTTTAGTATATGCTGAGATATACTTTCATCTCCATGTTCGTGAGCTAATTGTTGCAAAGAACGTATGGCTAGATAGGCTGAGCATGCAAGACTGAATGTTACTCTAGTTAACTTATAATGCCTTAAACGTTGATTAGAGTTTTCTCGCCATAGAATACGTTGATAGTCTGTATCAGCTGGATCAACCATTACTTGTTTGTACATCCTTTCTATGTCTGCAACTAAAGCTATTCGATTACCTCTAAACCGCATCAGGATCGACCATAGTGTAGGTTGAATTGTCGGTCTGACCATTAATTTGCCATTTAAGGAGACACCTGTATGAGTTTTGCTCGAGGCATCAAATACTATGCGAACCTTTGTCGTACTGCTGCTTTCTTTTGATACGGAATGATGAGGCAAATAAAATAATTTCTCATTATTTAGTTTGCTTGTGGTCTCAGGAATTTCAATCATGTGCCCCATCTTTAAATATTCGGTCATTTGCCCGACATATCTCTCCTTTAATTCTTTGTCATTTGCCAGTTCGAGTGACAAAAACCGCTGAAGCGCTACTATCAAGGAATTTCCCAAAGTCGGTGATGTTTCTTTAGAGAGAAGCTTAACAATATATCTGCCATCGACTTGTCTTTGGTGAGTCGCTTTAAAGAACTCTTCACATTGCTTATCTTCTGAAGGAATGCTGCTATGTTGCGATAATTCCTCTATTTCCCAAAACTTTCTTAAGGTTGCATCAATATCCATATCCAGTCTTAAGTTGAATGCAACGCAAGATGATACTTCGCTGTCTGGTAACTGATTTCGACCAGATACAATCCATCCAAATAGCGAATTTTGTAAAATGAACGAGTTTGATTGTCTTTGGCCATCCTAAAGTATTGCAAAGGATGTATCAGCGCCTAACAAAATATCTATTGAAGTGGATATGTTAAAATCAGGATCGGCTAGTTGTATATTTTGGAACATATCGTTGTCTTCGAAGTTGATATTACTAGAAGGTAGATTTGCAGGTAAGCTGTTAATAATTAAAGCACTTACGGTTATTTGTAGTTGTGCGTCATAGATTGACTGGATTAAGAGCTCTGTTTTCCATTTAGATATTATTGAACCAGATGAAATACCAGTTATGCTTATGTTAGCCTTATAGCGTTGTAATTGCAATCTCCTTGCACATTTCTCTGTTACGAATGAAGACTGTGATCCCGAATCAAGTAAGACGCGGCATTTATGGGCTCTTCCATATTTCTCATTAATCGAAACAATAGCAGTAGGAAGAATAGCTGGTGAATGCTCAGTAATCGTTGATCTATTCTTCAGAATTGTATTGCAGCTTGTAGATGAGAGTTGATTACTTGGATTAATTTCTGTTGATTTTGGTTCCTTGTTAGAATTAACTTCAATTTCTGAATGTAATGTTAGATGATGTCTTCGTTTACAAATTCTACAGCTGTATCTTGACCTACATACAGTTGATTGGTGGTTGGAAGACAAACAGTTAAAGCATAGTTTTCTCTCTGCAGCTATTTGTTTTCGCTCTGGGACAGCTAGGCTAAGGTATTGGTCACATTTACTTACATAGTGTTCTCCGGAACAGATTGGACATACTACATTTAAAGTTTTGGTGGCTAATGCACTAACCCTTTTAGTGATAATCGGTTTGCTCTTCTGTATTGTCCCTAAACTCTCCAATGCATCGCTACGTTTATTTAGAAAATTTAATAGTTGTTCAACTGTAGGAAAATAATTTTCAGCACTTTCATGAGCCCATGCTTGCCCCATAGAATTATCGCTGTAAGCTCTAATTTTACAATGAATTCAGTTTATAAAAATTTCTGATAAAGTTACAGGTAGTTCCATCTAAGATTAGCTATTTTAATTATATCTACCATAATTCTGTTAATTACAATTTGTATACATAATATAATCCATAAAATGCCATCTAACAAAATAAATTTAAATTGACTATCTATTACAATTTTCTATTATACAATAACAATAATCATATTTACAATATTGTACTATTGTAAAATGATTGACAGTCTAAGTTGTCATAACAACATAAAAACATAAAGTTATGGAGAATCAAAAGTTTAAAGTTTATATAATACAAAATGACATGTGAACAAATAAATATAATCGGTCATTATAAACAAACAACTTTAATTCATGCGTATTAAAATTCTGATACAGTTTTTATAGCCTTTTTTTAATTCACTATACGATCTAGTGCGCGTTTGGTACCCATTTTACCACTTTAATAATTAATCAATCAATAATCTTAAAAAGTTATAGTCACTCTTACTTTTTTTTACGTTTTGTTTTAATTGGGTGCAGGGCGGACTTGTAGACATTCCTAGCTCCTTGTAACTGTCAGAGCTCCTGCACCCAACGCGCGATCCTTCAAGTAAAGGTTGATAGCTGCCTTAAATTTGTGTATTTTATACTTCAACCGAAATTGAAATCCAGCCAACGAATTCGACTTCTTAGATGTTCGATAAATAAATTCGCGCTTCGCATCTTCAGTTCGAGGTTTCGGCAACT
Organism: Tipula lateralis; assembly: GCA_963932295.1. Lineage (NCBI taxonomy): Eukaryota > Metazoa > Arthropoda > Insecta > Diptera > Tipulidae > Tipula > Tipula lateralis. The sequence continues at coordinate 77,177,328 of OZ010736.1, read as the reverse complement.
TCACCGTAAACCTATGCGGATTAACCGTTCCTCGTGTTACCCGTGCTGGCGTAATAAATGGTGGTATTTTCTCCAATAAACCAATAGTTTATTATTTTATTTGGATTTGGATTTTATAATGATTACAATATATACCTTTATTTTAATTTTAGGTACGAATTTTTCGATTAACTTAATTTAGAGAAAATTACGAAGTTTCAAAATGACTACTTATCTGAAAAGTTGAATGGTGCAGCAAGGTTCATCAGATTATATTTCCAGCAACTCAACAACAAATCCCGGTTTTTTTCATTTTTTCATTAAACTATCTCAAATTCGCCCATTCACCTTCCATTAAACATACTCATGTTATTTGTCAAATTTTTTTATTTAAATTAGAAAAGTATTAAAATACAATCATAAAAGTATTGTATAGTGGTATTTTTTAAATAGTTTTCTAAATAAAAATATCACATTCAATTAAAATCGTTTACAAATGTAAAACTTATATTTGCAAAACGGCATTAGATCTAAACTAATCCAAGTTTTTGCAAAACAAACAAAATTACTCCTGTTCGAGTTCTAACCTCAAAATTTCTTGTTATTTGATCTTACACTTTAAGTTATGATTCTTCAAAATTAAGAAAAAAAAATGTATAGGCCTCATACAAAATGACCGAAAACAATTATAGTGATTGCTGGACATTTTCTAAACAATCTGCAGATAAAAATACTGCCGAATGCAGTTTATGTAATAAATTAGAAGAAATAGTTTCGGAATTAGCGGCGTATGATAACATCATTATCTTTAAAATTTCCACCTGTGCTTTTATACGTAGCAGCTGGAAGCTGCAAGGTCATAAACTGCAAAATATCCAACCGATATAATGAATTTAGCATATAAATTTTACGAAAAGCGAAACAAGAAACTATTTACAAAATAAATATTATAAAAGCTGCAATGGTAAGGTTTCGTTGTCCATAGGCGACAGGACCAGTTTTCGCAATAGGCGATGTTTGAATATTCAAATATATTACGAAAATTTTAAATCGGATAACCTTGGGCTAATTCGAATAAACGAAAGCTGTCCAGCGGAAAAGTTGTTGGAACTAGTAAATGAAAAACTAAACTCATTCAATATAAGTTTTATGAATGATATTATTACTACCACAAGCGATGGAGCATCCGTTATGGTAAAGTTCGGAACTCTTTCATCAGCTTATTTACAGTTATGCTATAATCATGCTGTTCACCTTGCTGTCATACAAATATTTGACGAAAAATCGGAAAATGCTCATTTTTTAGAATTTGAAAGCTCTTAAGAATCGCAAACGGAAAATAACGACTGTTTTCAACATGGAAACCAAACCGACGAAGAATATATTGAACGTAATAATTTCGAATTAGTTAACACACACATTAATAGAACAATAATGAAGATGAGAAAAATTGTAAACATTTTTAAGAGGTCGCCTGTGAAAAATACGGTTTTACAAAACAACGTAACACAAATTGAAAAATTTGAATTGAATTTAATATTAGATTATGTTAAACTCGCTGGAGTAGTATGGCAAAAATGGTTGAACGGTTTTTACGGATACTTGAACCGGGTTTAAAATCGTTGGAAGAGCTTAATTTAAAAGATATGTGGAATAGTGACGACACGACCACTGTGAAAAACATTTTAGAAGTTTTAAACCCAATTCAAATCGCCGTGGAAGCACTATCACGCCTTGATGCAAACTTATTATCTAGCGAAGGCATACTAGAATTTCTTTTTGAAACACTCCAAGAAAACAATTCTTGTATTAGTCATGAATTATTAAATGAAATACAACTACAAATAGGAAAACGCCGTAATAAACCACTTATTTCTTTACTAAAATTTTTGAATAATCACAATAGTGTGAATCAATGTTCTACGAGAAGAACTGACGTTGACAATTTTTTTCAATCTACATCAATGAACGAAATTACGTAAAGAGAAAATAACTTTTTAACTCGTTTTGTCTATTCGTCTCGTTTTTGTTTTCAATCTGATTTTTTTGAACGAACTGATCTTTTAATACGAAATGATTCTTTTAAACGAATTGATCTTTTGATAGATATGATTCTTTTAAATTAATTGAGTGGTACGATTCTTTAGAATGAATCGATTATTTTTAACGAATTGATCATTTTACCGAACTGATTCTTTTGAATGCGTTGATTTCGTAAACAAATTGTTATGAAATTTTGTTGTATGATTCTGTTTCAGTGGTGTGATGATTGATTGAAGTTTTATAGAAATCATTTTATTTTTATAATAATTTTGATTTGATTATCATTTTTATTTATATTTATTTTTTCAAATAGATTAATTATATAAACAAAAAAAATTTTTAAAGATTTTTTTATGTACTACATCTTCATTTATTTGTAATTATTTTTAGCTAGAAAATGGGTAAAACATAATTTTTATAATAATTTCATTGATTAAAAATCCCGTTAAAAACAAGGAATCAATTTGTCAAAAAGATCAGATTACAAGTATTAAGTTAATACCAAATAAGAATCAATCGATCTTGATCTTAAAAATTATCTATTCAGCTCATCACTAACTCTAATCAGTTTTGCTTTAAATATATTATGATTTTATTATTTTTATTTAGTTTTATGATTTTATTATTTTTATTTATTATCAAAGCTCCTAGATATACAAGCCGCACACATTAAAATTAAGCTTAAAAAGTTTATACCCTTTATTTACCAACACTATTATAATTCGTGACGTCCTGAAAAACGAACTTGATCCGCCTACATTTCAAAACTATTACTAAAAATTTAACAGTGTCCAGAAAATAAATTTCAGGAATGTCAGTTTTGTTTTGTTTATTTTTGTAGGTTAATATTGTGATTGTAAATAAATAATTAAAAAAATATATTTAAATTAATTTAGTTTATGTGAGGTCCATAAAAATTTATAACACCTTATGTGATATAAATATAATAGTTAGTTGTGATAATATTATATGCAAGACAAAAAAAAGCAAAATCGAAAAGTATTTGGTTATGTTACATTCCAGTACGATTCAAAATTGCAAATGATTAATTTTATCTGTGTAATTTAGACAACGAATCACAATTATCATGAGTATTTGTAATTGTTATCTATTATTAACGTCATACTGTGATTGTGCCAATATATTTTTTAAGCTAGTTGTGTGAAATCTGGATAAGTATCAAAATCAATCGTTTTTCAAATGAAACATTATATACTCGTATATATACATATATGTATATATATATATATATATATATATATATATATATATATATATATATATATATATATAAATATATATATATAACGGGTGATTTTTTTGTGGTTAGGATTTTCATGCATTAGTATTTGACAGATCACGCGGGATTTCAGACAAGGTGTCAAAGAGAAAGATGCTCAGTATGCTTTGACATTTCATAATGAATAGACTTACTAACGAGCAACGCTTGCAAATAATTGAATTATATTACAAAAATCAGTGTGCGGTTCGAAAAGTGTTTCGCGATTTACGTCCGATTTATGGTCTAAATAATCGACCAAGTGAGCAAACAATTAATGCGATTGTGACCAAGTTTCGCACTCAGTTTACTTTATTGGACATTAAACCAACCACACGAATGCGTACAGTGCGTACAGAAGAGAATATTGCGTCTGTTTCTGAGAGTGTTGCTGAAGACCGTGAAATGTCGATTCGTCGCCGTTCGCAGCAATTGGGTTTGTGTTATTCGACGACATGGAAGATTTTACGCAAAGATCTTGGTGTTAAACCGTATAAAATACAGCTCCTGCAAGAACTGAAGCCGAACGATCTGCCACAACGTCGAATTTTCAGTGAATGGGCCCTAGAAAAGTTGGCAGAAAATCCGCTTTTTTATCGACAAATTTTGTTCAGCGATGAGGCTCATTTCTGGTTGAATGGCTACGTAAATAAGCAAAATTGCCGCATTTGGAGTGAAGAGCAACCAGAAGCCGTTCAAGAACTGCCCATGCATCCCGAAAAATGCACTGTTTGGTGTGGTTTGTACGCTGTGGAATCATTGGACCGTATTTTTTCAAAGATGCTGTTGGACGCAACGTTACGGTGAATGGCGATCGCTATCGTTCGATGCTAACAAACTTTTTGTTGCCAAAAATGGAAGAACTGAACTTAGTTGACATGTGGTTTCAACAAGATGGCGCTACATGCCACACAGCTCGCGATTCTATGGCTATTTTGAGGGAAAACTTCGGAGAACAATTCATCTCAAGAAATGGCCCGGTAAGTTGGCCACCAAGATCATGCGATTTGACGCCTTTAGACTATTTTTTGTGGGGCTACGTCAAGTCTAAAGTCTAAAGAAATAAGCCAGCAACTATTCCAGTTTTGGAAGACAACATTTCCGAAGAAATTCGGGCTATTCCGGCCGAAATGCTCGAAAAAGTTGCCCAAAATTGGACTTTCCGAATGGACCACCTAAGACGCAGCCGCGGTCAACATTTAAATGAAATTATCTTCAAAAAGTAAATGTCATGGACCAATCTAACGTTTCAAATAAAGAACCGATGAGATTTTGCAAATTTTATGCGTTTTTTTTTAAAAAAAAGTTCTCAAGCTCTTAAAAAATCACCCATTAAATATATATATATATATATATATATATATATATATATATATATATATATATATATAGATATATATATATACAGTGCTAATGTATGTATACGGCCGACTCAGAGAGAAATATAAAAAACTGAGTTAGTATGCAGAAAGGCCTAAAAATCGAAAAATGAAAAAAATTTCTCATACAAAAGACATGAAATCCATTTTTTAAAAATCATTTTTTCAGCTTTAACTCGTCATATCTCAAAATCTATCGATAAAATAAAAATTTGACCTAAGGGGCGACAAAAGTCCGTTTTATTCTTTAAATATTGGAATCATTGTTTTTCAACTTAGGGAAATTGTCAGTTCTAAATTTTCGATTTTCCGTAAGATCGGACTGAATCTGGAGAGTAAAAATTGTTTTCTATATGAATTTATGTGTGTGCGTAATTTAAATGAGAATTTAAATGATTTCAACTAAAGGAAATGAAAGAAATAGGACAAAGGTACTAAAAAGTATATTAGAGTATAAGGGACGGAAAGATAAAAATTAACAAATAAAAATAAAAAATTCATTAACAAACAAACGAGAAAGTCTCAACTTGAGACTTTCTCGTTTGTTTGTTAATGAAATTACGCACACACATAAATTCATATAGAAAACAATTTTTACTCTCCAGATTCAGTCCGATTTTACGGAAAATCGAAAATTTAGAACTGAAAATTTCCCTAAGTTGAAAAACAATGATTCCAATATTTAAAGAATAAAACGGACTTTTGTCGCCCCTTAGGTCAAATTTTTATTTTCTCGATAGATTTTGAGATATGACGAGTTAAAGCTGAAAAAATGATTTTTAAAAAATTGATTTCATGTCTTTTGTATGAGAAATTTTTTTCATTTTTCGATTTTTAGGCCTTTCTGCATACTTTTAATATTTTTAGTGAATCGGCCGTGAACACATACATTAGCATTGATATATATATAAATATATATATATATATATATATATATATATATATATATATATATATATATATATATATATATATATATATATATATATATATATATATATATACATATTCCAATTACGCTTTTTAATTTTGATTTATTTTTAGTTACTGATGTGCAAAAGAGAACGATCATCGTTAGGGTTTACTTAATATAGAACGACTACACACGGTAGAATTTTATCCGGACTAATTTATAAGGAATATGATAAACGTTACAAAGGGTGTGTGGGGCTAGAGTATATACCAGGTAAGCTCAGTTGAAAGCTGTTCAACATTATATATGTGCAACTTGTTCAATTTTTAATGATATCTATTAGCACACATATTTATGGTTATCGCAAGCCAGTTAATTAATATATAGTGAATACTTATTAAATTCTTTAATGTAAATTAATATTTTTGGTTACAGGAAATCGGACTACACTCATAAACTGCCATCACATACGCACCAACCAGAGCAAGGCTAATTCAATTATTTCGATTGTCGTGATTTCGATGGCATGTCCATAACTAGGATAAAAGAAAATACATTTCTTCAATTGAACTCGTCTTCGTTGGTACTTCGTTGGTAGAAATCTCTAGCAATATTCATGGTATCGGGAATAAAAAATTATAGCGCAGATTTGAACGACAGAGAAAATAAAACCTACAAAAGTAAAATGAAATCATATTATGTGAGTGCTAATATCAGTCAAGTAATCGTCAACATCAGTTTAGAGCCAAGGAATCGTAAACATCAGTTGAGAGATACGTCGTCTTTCCTAACACCGAACATTTTTTGACAATTAACTCATCAGGAGAAATAATTTTATGAAAAACGAAATAATTATTGTAAGTCTTAACCAATTTCACTCTAATGTAATATAGTTTTATTTTAACACATCATTATATATATATATATATAAATATATATATATATATATATATAATTATATATATATATATATGTGTATATATATATATATATATATATATATATATACATATATATATATATATATATATATATATATATATATATATATATATATATGTATATATATATATATATATATATATATATATATATATATATATATATATATATATATATATATACACAGGCCTAAATTCACATATACACACACACATATGAATTGATTAAAATGATTTTGATAAAAAAATATTAGTTTTATATATTTCTATTTTTAGTTACGATTTGGCTTTGTGCACGAGAAGCCAGTAATCATAGTGATAAACGCAATATATCGAAGCTGTGATCTATCATGATTATCTCTTCCAAATGAAAACTATACACAGTAAACTTTTATCACAGTATCACAGTACACTCATAATAGGGACGATATCGTTGTATATATTTTGAGAAACACAGTTCAAATAATAAATTTACCTAGAAACTACTTTTCAAAACTACTTATTTCAATGTTAATTTTTTATATATTTATTTTACGTATTTTATTAGTTATATACAATAATATTTTAATAACAAACAATACCTTAAAGCTGATATTTAATAAGAAGTTAAAAAAATGTATAATGAAAAGCCATATTTGACGATACAGTATTAAAATAAATACTAATTTTAACCAATAAATAATAAATCAATTAAATTTAAGTAATTAAATAATAAGTTAATTTAAAAATTATATAAATATATATTAAAATCTAGTTATGTTTTAAACAAATTTTATAAAGTTAAAATGGTTCATAAGGTCTCAGTTGAGACGCGGTAAGGGCCGTTTACGGCCTCTAAGCCATAGATTATTATTTTTTTATAAAGTTGATTAAATAAATGATATATAATAAAAAAATTGCATTTTTCATTCAATTTTCAATTACAGCGTTAAGTTTGATCGCCAATTTAAATGTTATACATATAACTCGGTCGTACAAATGGTTTTTTCATCAATTCAACTTAGATTTGAAATCCACTGCCGCTTTAATTATTTTGCAGAACAAAATTCGGTTGGGAGTTTAAATGACATTTTACAATGTGTTGAAATAGAATTGGCACGACATACTAAATTATTTTGTTTAATAAAATCATACAAAAATGCTTGAAATTCAACTGAGGTGAAACGTCTATCAAAAGTGATAATAATTTAAATTTTATTAAAACCAATCAAAGTACTAAGTAACTACTACTGAATCTACATATATGTATGAAGCTTTATGTACCGTTCTATTGTTTAATGTACTTGTTATCTAAATAAATGTATTTGAATATAAAAATCAATTCAAATACTTTAAATTGTTTTAAAAATTCACACTGTTAAAAATCGTAACGACTTTTATGATGCCATCTTGTATCGAGTTTACCAATTGCTGTCTTTTATGATGCCATCTTGTATCGAGTATAACAATTGAATGGAAATAAAAAAAATTTAAATAATTTTTGAAGTATTTACTTTCATTAACATGTTTGGGTATTTTAATTGTGTACTTCGTATTATCGCATTAACAATATGCTTTAAAATATCAATAAATACGATTTATATATTATCAAAGTTATAAAGTGCCATCTCTTATCAAATATTTGAAGTAATATGTTTTTTTTCGTAGTTCATACGTCATTGATCTCGTTTAATATATTTTTATACGGTGTTTAGAACCAATTATAAGATATACATGTATAAAAATTGAATAAATCAAACCGTTTTTATTTTTATCATAACTATTAAAATAATTCGTATTTTCATTTGGTTTCCATATATGTAATATGAAAATGTTTGATTTAAATGTTGATATAAAAATAATTTTTGTTTACATTATTTTTCATTCATTAAAATGGAGCCAAAAATCTTCAATTTTACATTAGTTCTTATGGAACGTATCAAAATCTAAACTCCTTAAAAAAGCTCGATAAATTTAAAGGGTCTTTGTGTTCTGCTTGTATTATTTAGGATGCTTTGGTATTATTTAGTATTTTACGTATTGATAATTGCAATGGTTTGGTTGCCGCTAAATATCGTTCGTTTATCGAGATGCGCTCCGAGATGCATACATAAATTTGGGTGGTTCCACAGTTAAATTTATCTGCAATTTGCTTCACCGTGTGTGATTTTGCTTCATGCATTAAAATAACGTTAAAGTTTTGCTCGAGAGTTAAGTTCTTTAAAGGTTTCTTTAGACAACTTATTATTCACATAAGTTCTGTACATAAATAAAAAATAAGTTAGGCTATAGGTATGCAAACTTCTGATTATACTCATACGTATGCACAAATATAATTAAATCAGATCAATAATTTTAACTTTTCTAATTTTTAAACTCAATAAACTTACAGGAATACTAAACAAATATTGAAGTAATTTTCAATAAACTAACCACAACCAGACAATGACCAAACTATTTTATTAACCACCAGATTCTCTTCTCAAAATTAAGCGTTTTGATTTCGCTCTAACGAAAGATGAAAAAGAGAATGTACGAAAGATTAAAAAGAGAATGTGAATTGGTATTAGAACATAAATTTTGTATATTTGAACTATTACGGCTTTGAGGACATGAATTATATAAAAAAGAAGAAAAAATAACCCGAAATGCATTTACGTAAGGGATTTAGGATTTACGTCATTTAAAAGTTTTTTTTAATATAAAACATGTAAATGGGGATATTTTTTACGGCTCTGGCAAGTTTACAGGACAAAGGATCTACGGCTCTAAGGAGTTTCACTGTACTCGTTTTTTAGAATTCAAAATAATTTTTGATTTTTTTATCATAATTTTACTTTAAAAATTTTATTTTTATTCTTTAATTGTTCACACTTATTCTAAAAATTCCCAATCGTAATTAATTATTTTCTTAAATTTAGTGTTACAAATTTTAACCTGTGTGCAAATATACATTTCTTGTGAGCTCTTGTGATGTCTTATATTGACTTTTGTTTTTATTTACAATAAGTGCCATTGACCTGTTGTAATATATATGCACGGTAAGTATAATTAATTATTAAAAAATAATAATATTTTGAATTAAAAATATTTTAAAATGGGATATGTATGTCCACCGAATCTGTTTACTATTATTTATATAATATGGACTGTGATATTTATCATATATATAAATAAATCAATTACTGGTATGCTTTGCTGTATATTGCTAAATTGTGTTTTTAAAATATTTTAGGTTTTCGAAACATATTCATAGTTTATGGGATATTAAGATGTAGTGTGTGACTAAATTATGGCTGTATTTATATATTTTATAATTTTATGACTTTTATTCAAAAAAAAATAATCTATGGCATGGAGGCCGTAAACGGCCCTTACCGCGTCTCAACTAAGACCTTACGAACCATTTTAACGAGTGGTGCACATTACATTGTAGGTGGTCAGCCCAACGAATGTTTTTACACACAATCGCATTTTATGTCATCCGGTGGCATGTTAATTTTTGGTCAGCGGCGAGAATCGAACTCGAGACTGCGGCGTGATGAGAAACTCTCTTAACCATCAAGCTACGACCGGCGACTTTTATTAAATTTATTTAAATAAATATTTTAAATTATTTTAAAAAAATAAAAGACAGAGGAAAAAACACGTGTGCTTTTTTTGACGATCAACATTCTTTATTTCTTCAATATATTTTAATTGATAAATAAGGAATTAAGTAATAATATTCTTTTTAGTATGTGTTATTACGAAATTCAGTTTGTCAGTTTGTAATTCAGTCTAACCATTCAGTTCGGTACGTACCTTTTGGTACCTTACCGTACAGTGTTTTTAAGTTCTATCGATCAAGTGTTGGTTGACTTAGAGCATTTTGCCGAATTTGGCATAAACAGTCAGTAAATATTTCCATCAAACGATGCTTAATTTCTTTGGAAACACACGTTTGAAATGTTGTTTAACTATTTTTATTTCTAAAACATAATAAATTGTTTGTTTTGTTTATAATAATATTAATTAATTGATAAGATTCGTTTATAGAGATACTTAAAATGAATGAATGTCTTAATAAGGAAGTTTATTTCGTTTTCATTGAACATCTATTTTGCTGAGTAACTTTTTTTGTCTTTCTTAGATTATTTAAAAATTAGACCATTTGTTTTTCCCCAAGAAGAAGAGCAGTCTTCCCTTTCCTTATTATTATTGTTTCATTCATTTCTTAATATTTACATACGTCATAAAATCACCATTTTGGTAATTTTCTTGAATGTTAAAGAGAAACTATTTGAACAATTCATATTGCGTGAATGTTTATCTTCCAATATAGAAACGGTTGTATTTACTTATTTATTTTATTTATTTATTTATAAATAAGTCTACAAATACGACTTGACATTAAAAATGACATTACATATAAAATGACGTAATAGTCAGACATTTAAAATAATAATTAAAATCAGGAAGAAGCAAAGTGTTGCTTCAATCTTCGTTTTAAGGTATCCTTGCTAGAAGTAAAATCGAACAGGTGATTTATCTGATTGAAGCTTTTGCACATCATGTTAATCGGTTCATTAGAACCATAGTTGGTTCTATGGACATCAACTTGCAAGAACTCATTTCTCCTTAGTTGTCTACTTGGTACTTTAATTTGTAAATGTTCTAGTATTGATGGTGTGTCAATGTGACCTAATAAAATATTACAAACAAACGAACACTTTAAAAGCTCACGTCTTTTTTCCAGAGTTGCTATGTTGTTTGTTTTGCAGCCTTCCAGATAAGGTGGTAAGCGCTGCAGGTTTTCGTGGTATGGTAATGCGTGATCATACTCCCAACCGTTTTTCAAAGTTAAGTGACGGATAAACTTTTTCTGAATACCCTCAAGTTTACTGATGTTTGTATCATAAAATGGACACCAAACAGTAACAGCATATTCCAATTGCGAACGCACGTATGCAAAATATAGAATCTTGATTGTATCCAGGTCATAAATATCTCCCGTCCATCGTTTAATAAAACCCCACATAGAATTATATTTAGCAATACATTGTTCTATATGTTTGTTACTGCTCATATTTTCCACGAAAATAACACCGAGGTCTTTGATCTCTGATACTCGCTTTAGTGGCATATTGTTTACTTCGTTATGTTTTAAAACGGGATTTAATTTTCGGTGGAATGATAAAGTCTTACACTTATTGATGTTCAGACTAAGAAGATTTGACTCACACCATATCGTTAAATTGTCAATGTCCTCTTGCAGTTTCTCGGCATCGCTTAAGTTCTCGACAGTTCTATATATTTTGAGGTCATCAGCAAACATTAAAACTTTAGAGTGTAGAATGACTTCAGTGACTGCGTCGATGAAAATGGTAAAAATCCAAGGGCCAAGATGGGAACCTTGTGGAAAAACCGATGTAGCTTGAATTGGCTTGGACCTGCTGTTACCAATATCGATGTTTAAGTAAGATTTAAACCAAGCCACATAGTTGTTTGAGAATCCAAATAAGAATAACCGTTCTAGTGCTTTACAATGGCTAATGGAGTCAAACGCCTTCGCAAAGTCTGTGTACACCACGTCAACTTGCTTGTGACTTTCAATAACTTTGATTGTGCTGCTGGTGAATTCAATAAGGTTTGTAGATGTTGATCTCTTAGGCATGTACCCATGTTGGTACGGTGAAACATGTCGAGGCACCACTTCTTTGAAGGAATTACATATTACTAGTTAAAATAATTTGGGTATAAATCGACGTTATACATCTATAACATGATACATCACTTCTATCCCCAGTTTTAAATAATGGGGTTATTCTGGTTATCTTCCATTTTTAAGAAAACTCTCCCAATCTCAGCGACTGATTGAACAGCATGCAAAGAGGTAGTTTCAAACTGGTGTAATCTTTCAAAAAAGAAGCTGGTTTTAAGAGCATTGTTTATATCTTCTATTGTAATATGTGGTATTTCAATGGACAGGTTCCCTACGCTAGCATGGTGGGGATTTTCGTATTTATTAACGTCTTCTGGTCTAAATACAGATTGAAAAAATTCAGCGAACATGTTGGATATGACTTGTGCGTCCGATGATTTCCCTTCTTTGAATGTCATATATGCAGGAAAACCGTTGATTTCACGTTTCGTCTTAAAAAAAACTCCAAAAGTGCTTTGAGTCATTTTTAATTTTGTATGATAATATCGATACGTCAGGTGGAATATATACAACGTAGATGTATAATGTCGTTTTGTTAATCGATATTTCTACGCATAATTGTTCAATAGACACGCTTTTTAATTCAACGAGCTCGCAGGGTACAGAAGTGTCAATAGCTATTAATACTCCACCACCAGATCTTTTAGTACTGGTTTCTGGTGAACGATCACATCTGTAGACAACATACTGGTTGGGAAAAAATTCAGAACTCAGAATCTCTTTGTTGAATGACGTCTCACAAATTATATATACGGGAAATAATGTTTTTAAAACGAAATTATGAAACATGGCAGCTTTCGACGACATTTTATTAACATTTTGAAAATAAAATGTAAGTTTTGTTTTCCTCAGTGCGTTGGCTTTCAAGGCTCTATTACTTGGACTTACTGATTTGTCTTCAGGTTTATGCGTGATTTCGTGTAGATTCTGCTCATTTGCATGGATAGCTCTATTTAGCAACTTATGAAGTTGGTCAACTTCTGCTTGAGAAAAGTATTGAAATTTGAGTGTGTGTCTGCTTAATGCTACTATTGCATGTGGTAAGCTGTCAAACAGTTTAATTTTTTTACCCGACAATCGAACACAAATTACATTTGAAGATGTTAAACCTTGAGCTTCATGTATAGTTAGAATTTTGCTTGACTCCGGCAGTTTACATTTGTTAGTTAATTCCCATTTATCAGTCTTCGTAAACGTCAAATATATGTAATGTATTCGGCGATATTGGAATGTCAGTAATTGATTTAATAATGGTGAAACGAATGGTGTTCGAAGCGATGTTAGTGGTACAGATGCCCTAATATATTTCTTTTAATGCGTATGTCACATCAGCTGGACATCTATAGGTTGTTCTTAAATATTTTGAGTTAATTGAGTACATATTAGCATCAAAAAATCGCATATTGACGTAATTCAATCTGTCTATATAAGGTATTTGATTTTGATCTCCCAGGATAAACATTTTCCGACATTCGCTCAACCGAGCTACCAAACCTAATAAGCCCGCATGAACCATCATGTACTCGTCAATATACACTGTGTTATATATTTTAGTACCATTTAGGAGATAAGAGGCAATGGTACGATAGTTCGTTTTAATATCTTCATAATTTAAATCAACATCCATGCATCGTGATTCAATTTTCTCTTTTATGTCACTAATACCATGTTTTGTTGAACTAAGAACGAGATCGGACGGCAAGGCCAATTTACATATTCGCTCAAAAATTTTTTGGTCCAACATGATTTCCGTGGCGTTAGAGCAGAAAATGTACCGATTTGATGTATTGAACCGTTTATTATCTGAGTTGAGTTGCACTAATATTTTACCATCAAAACCCCATTGGTGTTCAGCCACCGGTTCCTCTATGTAACTTTGGTTATGGTTATCATAGACATAAACTCTTATTGCAGATAGAGAAGTTGTAGAAAATGGTAGAGTACCGATATTATTTTTATACAACTTTGCTAGATGATCACATATAAATATATTGGAAAACTTCATGAAATGAAGAATTTCTTTTATTGAATTCAAGTAGTAATGATCATTATTCTCATTTGAAAAGTAAGTCGGCGATTCTGGAATAACTTCCGTATCTAACGCCCCTAATGAGTTCTCTACGTTAGGCAATGGAGTGTCAATAATCCATCTGGACGACAACGCTCTTTTGTATCTTACTTCATCGTTGCATGGAATAATCAAAGTGCATTTCACATTTGAGAACATGCTATTGGTAATAAAATTTATAGCATCCTCTAGATGTTCAACGTAACATGAAACATCAATGGCAAGCTGAAACGTTTGCGGATTTCTAAGATGTAGTGATGTTGTGATTATTCTTATAATGTGAACAAGATCACTGCATTTGGTTTTGTATTGATTATTTATTATTACCAAAAAAATTTATTTTCAACTTTATACAATTTTGTTACCGCATTGATGGTTTTTTGGTAGTGATTGCTGATATTTATTTTATTTTTCTTTAAGTAACCTTTTAGCAAGCATCTATCCATTTTTTCATGCATAGCTACCACAATTAGAAGTGTACGGATTGGATGTATAATATAAAAAAAAGTTAAGTTGTTGTGGCTGCCATCGCACACTTAGACCAATTTTGATCCGTTGTGATACCACTCTATACGGCTTTTATAGGTCCATACGGCTTTTATAGCGCATTGCATAGCTCCATGTCAGGCCTATAGTACTGACATGGAAGATGGGTCGGCCCAAGGATTCTAAACACGACAGAGGATCCAGATATGTTCATTTTTCACCACCGATCGCACCCGCCCAAACGTTCGAAGGTGAAAAACTCATTTTGCATCCTGCCTCGAATCAGATTCGAACCCGGTACCTCCCGCTCCAACTCCCGCAGCTTTAACCACTGCGCCACCTGGGCGGTTATAATAGTATCAATAAGTATAAAATAAGTATAAATAGTATAAATAAGTATAAAACAAAACGGCAAATAATTTTAATTTCTTAGATTACACTGTGAAGAAATATAAGATCATCATATATATTTATACATATAAATATTTATAAATATATTCGCTGTTTATATGACTTTAAATTGGGGTTAAAATAACAACTTTATATACAGCATTAGACATTAGTTGAGATTCAAACCAAGTTAAATCAACTACTCCATTTGAAATATTTGTACTGAGATACAATTAAAATATGATGATGAATTTTAAGTTATTCAATGTCTCCAGTAACATAACTAACAAATTCTTTTATTTTGTTTGGTAATAAACTTGATTCATATATTATACATATTAGGTTAGGTATAATGTCCTAGCTGCAATTTGCCGGTTGTTTGTTGACTGATAATCATTTTTTTTGTGTCAAGAATGCAGGTAGATTCTTATTATTTACTCTTATGTATTAATTTAACATTGCATTGTGTATATTCGAAGAATGTGATAATATACCTAGAGTTACCATTATGATTGGCTTGAACTTATCATATTATATTATTGTACTTACCTTTGAATTATCAAACATACGGGATACATATGTTCTTTGATTACATTAAATTAAAAATATTTTAAATTCAAATTGGTTAATTTTTAAGTAACATTTATTTTTTCACTTTAATTAATTTTTTTATTTAAAATATAATTTTTAGTTTAATTGAGGTAACGGTGTTTATGTTATAACTAATAATAATAAAAAATAAAAGAGATTAAGAAGTTTTACAAAATTTTAAAAGTTTTAAAAGCTTGACTAATTTAAAAAAAAGTCATCGATTTTTAAAAAACACATACATATACATTTCAATCGATTTCACTCATCTTTATTCCATACGTAAGTTTAAGAGTATATATAGTAATCAAAAATATGGGCCCTTTATACCAGACCAATAAAAAAAATTAAGGTTAAAAGGAAGCTTGATAGTTGAAGTTTTTTATTATTAATAGATTATTAAAATATATTTGGAGATGAGATTTTGGTTTAGTGATAATTAAATAGAATTTTGTCAAATAATAACTTTAATATATCAGAGTCACCACATTATACTGAAAGTCTTTTGGTATTTCAATTTAAAATTTTAGACAATTATTCATCAAATAAATTTTATTATTACTTTTTTCAAAAAATGCAATGTTTATTTAACTTTAGAAATATTTGTCATTTTTGTTAAAAATTGAACTATTTATTGATAGTTCAACCTATCATCCAACCAAAAGTATATTAAATGGTTATAACTGCAAATGAACTATGGGTAAAGCACAAAAGAATCATTAAATTCATCACATTTGAGTTTCTTGAATTTCGGCAACAATAACTAAGCCGAGATTAAATACAAACCAATAATATTAGTTTTTCAATATTAAAATATAATGCGAATTTTATATTAAAAACTTTTAATTGTAGGACTCACCAACATTTTTATTGTCTTTTTTATAAATATACTGTCTGTACTGTTAATAAATCATAAAATAATTTATTGTGTGTACAATACATATTTTCGATATAAGATTTTTCAACGCAGTAAATATCATACGAATCAATAGTCGAGTGAAAAAAAAAGAAGCTGTTAAGATTACACCCGGAGAGTATGGATCAAAACCAGTTCTATACTACTACAATAACCGATGGAAATGTTTTGAAGTGTACCACACTGAAATGTATGCACCACAATATTGATTACCATAAGTTAGCATGCGACAAATATAATATAATATATAATAAATATATATATATATATATATATATATATATATATATATATATATATATATATATATATAAAGATATATATACAGATATATATAAAGATATATATATATATATATATATATATATATATATATATATATATATATATATATATATACAGGGTGTCCCCGATTGGGATGCTGATCCGTTACGGGCTGATTCCTTGGTTCATTTCATGAAAAAAATCGTATGGCAGGGGGGGGGGGCAATTTTTGATATTCTTTGAGATACAGCGCGTTTAAAAAATTTGGTTCGGAAAAGAAGGACAAGCGGATATTAAGCTGTAACTTACAAAATTTTTCTCGGACAGCAACTAACAAAGTCTCATTTGACGGACAACTAAATAGATAAAATATTTGTGTGTCGTGTTTTCATTCTTCGTCTCATAAGTAAAAAACTATAACACGTGGGTACAAATAAGGGATTGTAGAGGAGATCATAGCGGATTAAAATTAAGTAAAAAAAAAAAAATTTATTAGGTAATTTTTTTGAGAAAAACTCAAATTTATGAAAAAAAATATCATTTTTTTTTTATTTTTTTAACTTTAAAACGCCATAGCTCTTAAATGGATACAGATGCGAGATAGCCAATGAGATCTTAAATATAGCCTATTTAGTTGTCCGTCAAATGAGACTTTGTTAGTTGCTGTCCGATAAAAATTTTGTAAGTTACAGCTTAATATCCGCTTGTACTTTTTTTCCGAACCAAATTTTTTAAACGCGCTGTATCTCAAAGAATATCAAAAATTGACCCCCCCTTGCCATACGATTTTTTTCATGAAATGAACCAAGGAATCAGCCCGTAACGGATCAACATCCCAATCGGGGACACCCTGTATATATAATGAGACAAATTCATTTCTCACCGTTTTGATAAAAAAAATTGAAACAACTGGAATATCGAAAAATACTAGAGGTTAAAGACAAATTTATGTTCCTTTATCTGAAGCAAAACCGATTTAAAATCTTCCCACATTAAAAGGATGTATTATTTAAAATTATAATATAAAATTTGTACTTATCCGTAATTCATTATATTGAGATACAACACTTTAACCAAAACTAATAGTTTCAACCATTTCCAATTTATTTCAAAACCTTAATTTTATTAATATATATCATACTACGTCGATAGCGCATATATACAGCCAGCGTCCTTTATTTTAAAATTGTGATTTTGCTTAGAAAAAGTACAGACTTATTTTCTAGTTTATATTATATAATTATATTACAAAATTATTTATCATATTTTTTAAGCATAAAAACCAA
The DNA here is from genome assembly GCA_963932295.1 of Tipula lateralis. NCBI lineage: Eukaryota > Metazoa > Arthropoda > Insecta > Diptera > Tipulidae > Tipula > Tipula lateralis. The sequence continues at coordinate 77,159,113 of OZ010736.1, read as the reverse complement.
TTATTTTAAATCGAGAAGTTTAGATAAATCTTAACATACACTCCCGAGCAACTGAAGAAACGTTTTTTTTAATTACTTAACCCATTTTCACATGACATTATTTTTTTGGAAGTCTGTCATGTTTACTAAACTAACACTATTTTCATGATAATTAGTTTGTGTAATAAATTTGAATGATGAATTTTAAATTAAAACACAACCAAAATTGATGATTATAGAAAAAGTATTGGGAATATTTAAATTAAATAACAACAAAAACAAAACAAAACCAACAAAATTTAACTTTAAATGACGCCTTACCGCCTAAAATGTTACGAATGGTATTCCTCATTGATGTTACTATGGTTTTACCAACTACTGATATTGCACTCCACTAATCATCCCTCAAAAATTTGCGGATAATGGTGTTAGATGGTACTGGATTTTTGGTTCGGATGCTTAATTGAATTCATGTCTGGATTGAGGCCTGACCACTTGAACGATACGAATTCAACCATGTCCATTTACCGTCGAGTGGTTCGAGCTGGTTGTCATCGGCCATTGTCATTAAGAGAATGTGGTCGATATATCTTCAGTGATAAGATCTCCTCTACAGCATCCAATAAATAAGATCAACTTTACTTTAAGGTGATACACCTGTCCAGACCACGCCTATACCGCCGCACGTGGCTGTTTCAGCAAACAGCACTGCGGAAACTACCTTTCTAAACGACGATAGACCCAGTCTCTCCTGTCACTACTGAAATATTCTACACTCGTCAGTTAAAAGTAAGGATCGTTATTATTTGATGCTCCAATTGTTGTGTTCGTGAGCAAAATTAAATTGATCATTGTGATGGTGCACTCTTTTTTGGGCCTTTGGAGAGTCGTCTTAAAATGAGCTGGACTATTTTCAAGGTCTTTATACTGTCCACTGACTAACAGCTAAATTTCAAACTGGTCTAAGCTTCAGCTGCATATCGTCGTCAGTGACGTTGCAATTTTGTAGTGATGTGAGGATCGATAAATCGTCACTTTCAGTTGTACATCAATACCGTCTGGTATGTTTGCTTCAACTGAAAGTACCAGTTTCATGAAATCGTCTAGATACAGTAGATCGGCTCATGTTCAACTGACGAGCGACTTCTCATTGATTGCATCCTTCTAGAAATAAAGCAACAATTTATGCGGCTTTTTCTGGAAGCATGATTGTAAGGAAACAACGAATGAAATTGGTAGAAAATTGCTACGATTGCTTAATTGGTACTGTTAACAATTAAATGAAGAGTTTTCTTGATAAAATATAAGTTGTAACAAAAAAATTCAAAGTTGTGAGCGTTTGTGTCAATTAAGTTGCTTAGGAGTCTATAAATCAGATAGTATTTTTTTAGAATATAATCCTTAACTTTTGAGAAACGTATAAATTAACAAATTGTACTGCAATTATCTCATTTTATTACAAATTTAAGTTAATGGAAAAAGTAATAAATAAATATTAGACTGTAACGATTTCTTTCAAAATTTTTGGTTCATATTCATGTTCTTACAAAGTTATAGATAATCTTTTTGTACTTAAAGCATTAATACATTACTTAAATCGCTATATCAGTTTTGACAAATTAAATGACAAAACTGTTTAGCGAATCTTTGACAGTTTTCGTTCAGTTTCGTTTAATTCTATCTGTAACAAACCGAAAGATATTATGCCACCACAGGAATTGTTAGTCAGTTATAAAAATAAAATCGTCAATATGTATGCGCAGGAAAGCAATATTGATAAGTTGTCGATTGATTTCCAATTGTTTTTAGCAAACAATTATCGTTGATTTGTTTAAAGTTTCGAAAAATTGTCTTACTAATTCCATGATTGGGCCATAAATAATTTTTTGCAATTTTTACAGATAGTTATGTTTTACCAGAGATCTTATTATATTAGAGATGTACAAAACCATATAAATTTTTTCAACAAATCTATTATTGTTGTAAACTCGCATTGCAACCCTGGATGTGTATTAGTTTAAATTTTTGAATGTACATATACAAGGAAACAATACATTTGCATTTCTCATTCGTGTTTTTGTAGATCATCATAATATTGTATAACATTATTTGAATGAAGAAAAAAAATGTATGAAATTTTAAGCACTAAGATAAAAAAAAAATAAACGAGAAAAATTATTATGGTATGGTATGTATAATATAAGGTTTAATAATCCTAGATAGCATTGATAAAATACTTTTAGCCTAAAGATAAATTAAAACTCATAAAAAAATTACGAGAAACAAAATCATGCAGACAACCAACACGTGCTTTCGCCTCAAATGCTGGTGGTAAACTAAAACAAAGAAACGAAAGACAACGAAGAACAAAACTGTTTGCATTTATCAGCTACAAAAAATTAAGCCAAAGGAAAAATGAAAAAAGCAAAAACTATTAGTATGCGGTATGCGCATAAACAGCCCACAATCTAACAAAGAATTTGCATTTAAACCCGATATTATAAATTCATTTCGTTTTATTTTTCTATTCACGATCAAAAATATAAAAATCAAGATTCTCAAATCTTCAAAAACATGAATCAAAATATTAGTTTAAATGAAAATCATGAAACGAGAATTGTTGATAAATAATCATTTTCCAAATTCTGAGAAGTGAGTAATTGGTTTTGAGTCCTGCCTTTCACGATATAGGAAGTTAAAAGTCCAAAAATTCGAAAAATCAACTTTTTCATACGATTGTAGATGCATTCACCACATTCTAACCAATTACACATACATGGACTGGCCATGTATACACATATACGCAATGAACGAAATGTTGCGTGGAAAGGGTAAATAGAAATTAAAATATGTATGTGTGTTTCTTTTGTATACTATACGCTGAAAAATCTCCTATATAACAGTACAGGAGGTTTTGATACGCAGTATAAAAAATTCACACCAATACATTACCAAGGTTGCGATAATTTTACAACAACAATGCCATACTAGAAACATTTATATAGCTTTGAACTTCTCTTAAATATTAAAATTTCTGGTTTTACACATTTTGTATTGATTTATTACTTATACGCGTATATTTATTACTTATCAAATTTTTTGTTCATATTGAAACTGCTAGTAATCGTAAAACTAAGTAGATTTGACAATAGCATTGTTTCAGTTTTGTAAGTTACAGCTTAATATCCGCTTGTACTTTTTTTCCGAACCAAATTTTTTAAACGCGCTGTATCTCAAAGAATATCAAAAATTGACCCCCCCTTGCCATACGATTTTTTTCATGAAATGAACCAAGGAATCAGCCCGTAACGGATCAACATCCCAATCGGGGACACCCTGTATATATAATGAGACAAATTCATTTCTCACCGTTTTGATAAAAAAAATTGAAACAACTGGAATATCGAAAAATACTAGAGGTTAAAGACAAATTTATGTTCCTTTATCTGAAGCAAAACCGATTTAAAATCTTCCCACATTAAAAGGATGTATTATTTAAAATTATAATATAAAATTTGTACTTATCCGTAATTCATTATATTGAGATACAACACTTTAACCAAAACTAATAGTTTCAACCATTTCCAATTTATTTCAAAACCTTAATTTTATTAATATATATCATACTACGTCGATAGCGCATATATACAGCCAGCGTCCTTTATTTTAAAATTGTGATTTTGCTTAGAAAAAGTACAGACTTATTTTCTAGTTTATATTATATAATTATATTACAAAATTATTTATCATATTTTTTAAGCATAAAAACCAATTATTTTAAATCGAGAAGTTTAGATAAATCTTAACATACACTCCCGAGCAACTGAAGAAACGTTTTTTTTAATTACTTAACCCATTTTCACATGACATTATTTTTTTGGAAGTCTGTCATGTTTACTAAACTAACACTATTTTCATGATAATTAGTTTGTGTAATAAATTTGAATGATGAATTTTAAATTAAAACACAACCAAAATTGATGATTATAGAAAAAGTATTGGGAATATTTAAATTAAATAACAACAAAAACAAAACAAAACCAACAAAATTTAACTTTAAATGACGCCTTACCGCCTAAAATGTTACGAATGGTATTCCTCATTGATGTTACTATGGTTTTACCAACTACTGATATTGCACTCCACTAATCATCCCTCAAAAATTTGCGGATAATGGTGTTAGATGGTACTGGATTTTTGGTTCGGATGCTTAATTGAATTCATGTCTGGATTGAGGCCTGACCACTTGAACGATACGAATTCAACCATGTCCATTTACCGTCGAGTGGTTCGAGCTGGTTGTCATCGGCCATTGTCATTAAGAGAATGTGGTCGATATATCTTCAGTGATAAGATCTCCTCTACAGCATCCAATAAATAAGATCAACTTTACTTTAAGGTGATACACCTGTCCAGACCACGCCTATACCGCCGCACGTGGCTGTTTCAGCAAACAGCACTGCGGAAACTACCTTTCTAAACGACGATAGACCCAGTCTCTCCTGTCACTACTGAAATATTCTACACTCGTCAGTTAAAAGTAAGGATCGTTATTATTTGATGCTCCAATTGTTGTGTTCGTGAGCAAAATTAAATTGATCATTGTGATGGTGCACTCTTTTTTGGGCCTTTGGAGAGTCGTCTTAAAATGAGCTGGACTATTTTCAAGGTCTTTATACTGTCCACTGACTAACAGCTAAATTTCAAACTGGTCTAAGCTTCAGCTGCATATCGTCGTCAGTGACGTTGCAATTTTGTAGTGATGTGAGGATCGATAAATCGTCACTTTCAGTTGTACATCAATACCGTCTGGTATGTTTGCTTCAACTGAAAGTACCAGTTTCATGAAATCGTCTAGATACAGTAGATCGGCTCATGTTCAACTGACGAGCGACTTCTCATTGATTGCATCCTTCTAGAAATAAAGCAACAATTTATGCGGCTTTTTCTGGAAGCATGATTGTAAGGAAACAACGAATGAAATTGGTAGAAAATTGCTACGATTGCTTAATTGGTACTGTTAACAATTAAATGAAGAGTTTTCTTGATAAAATATAAGTTGTAACAAAAAAATTCAAAGTTGTGAGCGTTTGTGTCAATTAAGTTGCTTAGGAGTCTATAAATCAGATAGTATTTTTTTAGAATATAATCCTTAACTTTTGAGAAACGTATAAATTAACAAATTGTACTGCAATTATCTCATTTTATTACAAATTTAAGTTAATGGAAAAAGTAATAAATAAATATTAGACTGTAACGATTTCTTTCAAAATTTTTGGTTCATATTCATGTTCTTACAAAGTTATAGATAATCTTTTTGTACTTAAAGCATTAATACATTACTTAAATCGCTATATCAGTTTTGACAAATTAAATGACAAAACTGTTTAGCGAATCTTTGACAGTTTTCGTTCAGTTTCGTTTAATTCTATCTGTAACAAACCGAAAGATATTATGCCACCACAGGAATTGTTAGTCAGTTATAAAAATAAAATCGTCAATATGTATGCGCAGGAAAGCAATATTGATAAGTTGTCGATTGATTTCCAATTGTTTTTAGCAAACAATTATCGTTGATTTGTTTAAAGTTTCGAAAAATTGTCTTACTAATTCCATGATTGGGCCATAAATAATTTTTTGCAATTTTTACAGATAGTTATGTTTTACCAGAGATCTTATTATATTAGAGATGTACAAAACCATATAAATTTTTTCAACAAATCTATTATTGTTGTAAACTCGCATTGCAACCCTGGATGTGTATTAGTTTAAATTTTTGAATGTACATATACAAGGAAACAATACATTTGCATTTCTCATTCGTGTTTTTGTAGATCATCATAATATTGTATAACATTATTTGAATGAAGAAAAAAAATGTATGAAATTTTAAGCACTAAGATAAAAAAAAAATAAACGAGAAAAATTATTATGGTATGGTATGTATAATATAAGGTTTAATAATCCTAGATAGCATTGATAAAATACTTTTAGCCTAAAGATAAATTAAAACTCATAAAAAAATTACGAGAAACAAAATCATGCAGACAACCAACACGTGCTTTCGCCTCAAATGCTGGTGGTAAACTAAAACAAAGAAACGAAAGACAACGAAGAACAAAACTGTTTGCATTTATCAGCTACAAAAAATTAAGCCAAAGGAAAAATGAAAAAAGCAAAAACTATTAGTATGCGGTATGCGCATAAACAGCCCACAATCTAACAAAGAATTTGCATTTAAACCCGATATTATAAATTCATTTCGTTTTATTTTTCTATTCACGATCAAAAATATAAAAATCAAGATTCTCAAATCTTCAAAAACATGAATCAAAATATTAGTTTAAATGAAAATCATGAAACGAGAATTGTTGATAAATAATCATTTTCCAAATTCTGAGAAGTGAGTAATTGGTTTTGAGTCCTGCCTTTCACGATATAGGAAGTTAAAAGTCCAAAAATTCGAAAAATCAACTTTTTCATACGATTGTAGATGCATTCACCACATTCTAACCAATTACACATACATGGACTGGCCATGTATACACATATACGCAATGAACGAAATGTTGCGTGGAAAGGGTAAATAGAAATTAAAATATGTATGTGTGTTTCTTTTGTATACTATACGCTGAAAAATCTCCTATATAACAGTACAGGAGGTTTTGATACGCAGTATAAAAAATTCACACCAATACATTACCAAGGTTGCGATAATTTTACAACAACAATGCCATACTAGAAACATTTATATAGCTTTGAACTTCTCTTAAATATTAAAATTTCTGGTTTTACACATTTTGTATTGATTTATTACTTATACGCGTATATTTATTACTTATCAAATTTTTTGTTCATATTGAAACTGCTAGTAATCGTAAAACTAAGTAGATTTGACAATAGCATTGTTTCAGGCAAATAATGTGCATATATTAAAGTATATTTGTAATTTAAAATTGTTTTTTCTTATTTATTAATGTTACTAAAATTTAACTTTATATATATATATATATATATATATATATATATATATATATATATATATATATATATGTATATATATATATATATATATATATATATATATGTATATATATATATTTATATGTATATATATATATATATATATATATATATATATATATATATATATATATATGTGTATATATATATATATAAAGATTACAACCTTGGTTTAATGAAATGGCGGAAGCATTAAAGTTACTACTATTATTTTAATAATTAATAAAAATTATCAGTTTCTTTTTATCTCTATTTTTTAAAGTATATTATGAATACAGTTGATCATTAGTGCAGCATGGCCCAGTTTTACAATTGGTACCTGATATACATGGACGTGACCACGTGATCCGATAACGAAATGATGCATCGTCTGGATCTGTTTCGATTACTTGTGCTATACGATTTGAGCTTACAGAAGTAACAACTGAAACAGAGCTGTTCACGTAGTCGGAGCCGGTGCTAAACACGATCTTCGGCTTCCAAAACAAGAATTTCTATTTATTAGATTTAATATTTATTTTAATTAATACTAAAGTTGTATAACATTAATTTTTTTGCTGATTCACATTAAATTTACTTACCAGAGCGATTGAGGCCATTAGTGCGACCTAAATACACAATTGAATCGTTACCCGAAGCGTCAGAGTTACAAGGAATACCTGCAATTAATTCACGACGCCCAATGCTATTTGGTCCCTCACTATTTTCGGGTACTTTAGAGCAACACCGCCTGAAATACGTAACAAATATAGTTGCATTTTAAATAATTTGTGTAAATTAACATTTTACTCACCTGCATTTGTAACAATTGAATACCGCCATAAACGCTTGCCTAAATCTGCGGTTCATAAAACAATATGTTATTGGATTACAACAGGAACTAATATATGCCATCAACTGTACCAGCGCAATACCAGTACTACTAACATGGTGGTAAACAAATGCTGGTGAAAATAAGTACACCTGTATTGGGGTAAAAATATAAACAACCTCGTAAATCTAAAATTGTTTTTAGTATCTTTTCGGGAAAATGTTTTACCGTATTAAGAATATGAATGGGGGCCCAACATACGAAGAACTCAACAATAATCACAAATAACATTCGTATAACCTGTAAATATACATATATTCCAATGTTGTAAAAATACTATCAAAATCCTTATCCATTACCTTTTTCTTGGCCTCAATCGATTTATCCATGTAATTTGACCGGATCGCGTGTCGACAAAATGTATAAGTTGTTATATCAGAGACCCCATTTTTATCCTCTTTTAAATCAATACCACTGTTTCCATTCTTGTTATCATTATCAATTACATTGGCATTAGTACCATCAATTTTATTATTAACACCATCAACATTACAATTTAATTCAATTTCAGACATTATGGATTCATGGTTATTTGGAAAATTCGGTGATTTATTTGCTGTTGACACCCGTAAATTAGTTTGAGCATTGACATTTGAATTAGTAGTGCCCGTTGAGTTGATATTACCGTTGTCATTGGATTTTTTTGATTTAACATGGACAATACTTTTAAACAACCATAATTTAACTGCTTCTGTATTTTCTCCATGATTCATATTGGACTTTTTACAATTATTATTAGCATTTAAATTACTTAAAAAGCTTAATTTAGATTTTGAACTCTGATTTTTTTTCTGTAGCAGATTTATGTAACTATTAGTTCCCGATGCTGAATTTAGATGTGACAGCGGCCCAACTATACGATTATTTTTGTTTTGGCGAGACGGTGAAGAAATATTGGTATTTTGGGTTTGGTCGTTATTTATCAAAACTCCGTTTACGGTATTTAAACTAGGTGAACGTCTTACTAGAAATATAAAAAAATTAAGTATTTTATTAAAAATAATTTTTGGAACTATAATAACTTCTAAAATTATTCTATTTTATATTAAAAGATTGCAAAATATTCTATTATATATTAAAAGTCATTGTGTGCCCACTTTAACTTTGAAACAAATGAGAATATCAGATTTATTCATTTTAAGTAGAATAATTAAGAAATTTCTTGTGATTATTGTTTTCAAAATACAATTTTTTCGGCCTTAGTTTTAAGATATGTACAAACATGGAAAGCAAGAGGCTCAGCCTATAATACATAAAAGCAAAGGTACACATATGAAAACAAAAAAGGGCCGTTTGAATCGTTCGATCAATACTATAGTATGACTGATGGCCTTCATAATGCGTGCAAAAAGGAGGATAACATAAAAATCAAAAATGCAAAACAAGAAAGGGATCAAAATCAAGAAACTGCGTTTCATAAAATAGTTTAAAGTAAAAGTGGAAAATATGTGTAACCTTATACTCGTATTTATTTGAGAGTAAAATAATTAGCTATTTAAATGTTCTCTGATTTGTCACCCAAATATAAAAAAAGAGAAAATTGTAATCAAATCAAAAACAATTTTAAAAGATAGTCTTGCCCATGAAAGTAAATTGATAAAAACAGCCAACATGCAAAAACTGCATGGCAGAACACCCTGTAAACTACAGAGATTGCTACATAGCTAAACGCAAATACAAAAGTAAAAAACTAAAAAGCAACAGTTGATAAAAAATCCTAAAATGACAATACACAATACAATGCAAAAAATCAGTGACAGCTACATCAAAAGTAGGTAACTAGAGTACAAAGACATACACATCTGTGCGTATGTCTTTGTACTCTAGTTTCACAACGGAAGCCACGAGATTTTATCTTTTGAAAAATACTAAGAAGCATAGAGGCTTTAACATACGTTGTGTAACAAAAAAAACACATCGAAAGGTTAAATAAGCAAATGAAGAACCTATATGCATTAATTCAACCGTATCAAAGGAAGAGGTGTACTAGTAATATTTTCAAAGAAAAATGTCAAACAATACGAGTATACACAATTAATACGCAGTGTTGCCAAATCGGGGAAATTTTTCCCTTCTGAGGGAATTTTAATGCTCGTGCGGGATAAAAAAGATGAGAGAAGTTGGAAGAAAATTGAAAAATAAAATTAAACTTAAAAAAAATTATTTCAAATTGTTTCAAAGTTTAATATATGACCGCCCAGGTGGCTCAGTGGTTAAAGCTGTGGCAGTTGGAGCGGGAGGTACCGGATTTGAATCCCGATAGGGGCAGGATGTAAAATGGGGTTTTCACCATCTGATTACGATCGGTGGTGTTAATGAACATAACTATGACCCCCCTGTTGGAGTGCAGAACTCATGGGCCGACCCATCTTCCATGTCAGTACTATAGGCTGGCATGGAGATATGCAATGCGCAGATGGTTCTACGAAAATCGGACCTATAGCCGTACGTCCTCGATTTGGCCGTTAAGGCGTTCAGTAGGATGTAAATAAGCGAACCGCGAAAGAGCTGGGAGAGCCTTGAGCCCCAAAAAAGATAGCATAGAACAAAATATAAAAAAAAAATAAAAAAAAGTTTAATATCGGTTGGCCCTTCACTTTATATTTTACTTTTATTGGTTTATATTTTTTTTTAAATATTGAATTGACAGTTTTCAGGGTTGCTCCATTTAATGTGCCATTGTTATCTGTCTAGTAATCACTGCGCATTTTTGTCACAAATCACAACCATCGATTCGTAATTTGGAAGTCTATTTGAACGCAGCGAAATTTTTTGATGAAATAAAAATTCGTTTTTTATCCAAAATAATTTTTGTTTAACAGAATTCATCGTTATTTAAAGTGTTCAGTTAAGCATATTAAATAATAATAATAATGAATTGCTTTTAATATAGAAACAAATAAACTAAGATTAAATTGTGTTTAAAACAAAGAATATACAAAAAACGGAAAAGTTCAATCAAATAAAAATTTATATTTTTAATTCAAAAATATTCCTTATAGTGGAATTTTTTATTTTTATATTATAAATATAATTCGGCAATCAAGTTGCCATCTTCAGTATTTATCATGTACTAAAAAATAAATTTTATTTCCATGCCTTTTTATACTTTTTACAGGGTAGAGTGTTTTGATTTTCAAGGTATAATATTTTGTGACGTATTTTTCAAAACAAGTTCGTAAAGTTTGTTCGTCATAGTATTAATTTTGTTATTAAGTAGAAATTTATTTTTGCGATTTTTATATATTTCAAATTCTTCTAGCCTGTTCATTTGGTCGCTTTTATTCATCTTGTAGAGAATTTTTAAGTTTGTATCCATATCTGTTAAAGTATTATTGATATGGAGAGCAAATCCTGACTCAGTATTCATTTAACCGATATCCTTTACATGTTCGTTAAATCTTTTTTTAAATCTTTTTTTTATCTACCAGTTTGTCCTATGTAAAATGATGGACAGTCTGAATATGTTAATTTATAAATTCCGTTGTCTAATGTAATGTTACTATTTGATCTAATTTGTTGTTCTAATTTGTTATGCGTTTTATATGCAACTTTACATCCAAAGTTTTTGAATATTTTCTGGATATGTTGGCTGGTGTTTTTATTATAAAATAATAAAAATAACGTATTTTTCTTGGGTATTATCATCAAATTGTAACGTAGTGTTCTGTCGGTAATTGGTTCTGAATATATATTTTTGATTATCTCGTCCACTTTGGCCGTGGTATAAACATTTTTATGAGTGATGTATTTAATTATCTTAAGTTCATTTTGATAATCTTCTTTTGACATCGGTATTTTATTTAATCGGTGTATCATATGATTATATTTTTTTTTTTTTTTTTTTTTTATTTGTTTAAGAAATCTATATTTCTGTATAATATTACAACTAATCTCAGTGATTATCTAGTAAATGTTTTGTATTTTTAAGCAGTGTAGCATCTTATGGGATGAGAAAAATCGGTTCATCCCATTTCGTCCAGTCCTTTGATTTCAGTAGTTCAGGGAACCACTAATTCTAAAGGCTTTGTTCTTTTTAGGCGCTTTGGTCCATTGGTGTGATCCAGTAGGTTCATGATATGAACATATATGATTATATGCGGCTATTTTATGCTGGTATGGGTGGTTTGAGTTTTTATGTATAGTTTGGTCCGTTTGCGTGGGTTTTCTAAATATTTTGAATGTGTGTTTGTTGTTGCTGTTTTTAATTGTTAGATCCAGAAAGTTAATTGCATTATTTTGTTCTAATTCTAATGTGAATTTCATGTTTTCGTGTATATTATTTATATAATTTTGCATTTGGTCTAGTTGTCTAGATGAACCTGTAAATGCGTGTGAAGTTTTCTACAGATTTTTCTACAGATATACGTATACAAATCCAATTGGAATTTTTGTGATCCTTTTCGATTCTGATTAATTGCGTTAGTATTGGTGCAGAAAGTACACTGTTATGAAATTAAATATTTTTAATCCAATATACATGTTTTCCAAATAAACAAATATGTTTTCGAACTGTATGAATTATTTTTTAAATGTTTTATAATCAAACATAATAAAACATTTAAATAAAGTAAGCAACATAAAATTGATAAAAATATCGTAAATCACGACACCAAATACTTTAAGTTGAAGATATTATATTATAATCCTTCAATATTTCTATAAAAGAAGGAATCATATTTATAGTCTTACGAATATGGCATTTATGATGATATATAAATGATATTCAGAATTGCACTTATATTGGATAATATTAACAAATATAATATTAAATAGGACTCCAATTGATCAAAGAAACAAACCGCCAAAGAAACCAACCAGAAATAAATCATAAAAATAATATCAATAAGAATTAGTACTAAATCCACTTAAATAAAATTAGAAAATTGTGAACGAGTATTCAAACAAAATTTTTTATTAATTGAATTAAAAACTAATTTACGTAGCAAATTGTCCCCAAATTTTATTCATTCAAGTACAATTTCGACTCAAACTATTTGAAGGCCATTATCGGCCAATGCTAGAGATTTGGACTCAGGTTGGGATTATACATCAAATAGGCTATTAAATTTCTCATCTAATGAGCATAAACGGTGGTCTCCAACCCCCGTAGCAAATTGTCCCCAAATTTTATTCGTACAAGTACAATTTCGACTCAAATTTTATGAAGGCCATTATCGGCCAATGCTAGAGATTTGGACTCAGGTTCGATGAACATAATATTAATTTTTTATAATATTTAGAATTTTGGTAATTGATTTTGCATATCCTTAAGAGAAAATTTTTCCGAAAATGAAGTACAATTTTGAGTGAAAATAAATTTGACTCTTTATTCATTCCTTTTCTTATGAAATCTTTGCCTTTGTATTCATATCTAATGCATTTAGCTACAAAAACATTTTTTATAAATGAAATTTTGCTTTTAGTACTCTATCTTTCACTCAGAAATATCATTCTTCTAATTGGATTTTGCGTTAACAGTGTAACAGTTAAATTGAATGTTTGTATGATTTTCTATCCGTAGATAAAAGATATGTGTTATATTCGTTTCATTATTATCTGATTTAGTTTTGTTATTTTTTTTGGATTAAAGTTTTAAGTTTCTTAGTAACCGTTCTTCTTTTGAATCTAAGTCTTTGTTCTACTTTCGTGTCGATTTGTTCTAATATTTCTAAATATTCGATATAGTGGAATTCTTTAGATATTTGCAGTTATATAAATTCATTGTCAGTTGGTTAATCTTAGTATAAATTGCTTTGATTTAATTTGTTAGCCAAAAATGTTCTGCTTTATTTTTAGTTTGTTTTGTTGTTCTTGATTGTTTCTTAATTGGTACTCAGATAATATTCGGTTTATTTGACTAAGGTGTTTAAATAATCATTCACACTTGAGATTGGTTCGTTTAAATTGTTGAAATTCATATTAAGAATTTCTCTTATGTGTGACTTATTCCACTTTTAAATTCAATCAAATAAAAATTTGATATTTTTAGTTCAAAAATATTCCTTATAGTGTAATTTTTATTTTTTATATTATAAATATATTTCGGCAATCAAGTTGCCATCTTCAGAATTTATCATGAACTAAAAATAAATTTTATTTCCATGCTTTTTTATACTTTTTACAGGGTAGAGTATTTGGTTTTTCAAGGTATAATATTTTGTGACGTATTTTTCAAAACTAGTTCGTAAAGTTTGTTCTTCATAGTATTAATTTTGTTATTAAGTAGAAATTTATTTTTGCGATTTTTATATATTTCAAATTCTTCTAGCCTGTTCATTTGATCGCTTTTATTCATCTTGTAGAGAATTTTAAGTTTGTATCCATATTTGTGTAGTTGTGTAAAGTATTATTGATATGGAGAGCAAATCCTGACTCAGTATTCATTTTACCGATATCCTTTATATGTTCGTTAAATCTTTTTTTAAAGGATCTACCAGTTTGTCCTATGTAAAATGATGGACAGTCTGAACATGTTAATTTATAAATTCCGTTGTCTAATGTAATGTTAACATACAATATCCCCAAACAAATGATGGGCAAAACATGTTTAGTTTACAGTCATACCACAGAAAATTACTACAGAAAGCCAGAGTATACGGAGCGTCGATGCGTACTAACTAAAATTTAATAATTTTGAAGGGGAAATAAATGTATATCAAACGGTTCCACTATACAAAATCTGATTAAATATATTATCTCTTTTCGTTGTTCAATATTTCAAAAACGATCGCACAACGATAAATGTTTAATATGAATGTATGTATCATTTACTATAGAAATGGAATAAATTTTATTTTTAACACAGTGGTAGTGGTAATAATATCATTAACATATCGCTGAATAACTCGCATAATGACTAAAATATGAAAACGACATTTTTCAGCATATGAAAATTAGCATTTGACGAACTGTGGGTATTGCATTTGAAATTGAACCAATTTTTATTTTAGATATTAAATAATATTTTCTGATTAAAATTATATGCAATTGAAGAATATGATCAAAATGAATTTCCCCATTCTACGTAACTGGGTAACGATATGTACTATAATTCTATAAGTTTTTGTCAGGAAAAAATAAACGAAAAAGTGGTATATAAAATACATATAGCTTGAAAGGAATAAGCAAAAGCTATATTTTTTTATTTTCTAACTCACCAACACTTAAATAATTTAGCTGGTTGTATTTTACAATACATAGGGAAACAAAATGCGTTGACCGAACACGTGAAAATATCAACACCTTCTAGCGCAATTTCGAATTTTGTTAGTTCTAATATATTGGATTTTTCTATAGAAATTATTCTAAATGCCTGAAGATGTTAAATAAACGAAACAAATTAAAATCACTGACTTTCTCTGGTTATATCAATGCGTATGCACCGCCCAGGTGGCTCAGTGGTTAAAGTTGTGGCAGTTGGAGCGGGAGGTACCGGGTTCGAATCCCGATAGGGGCAGGATGCAAAAGGGATTTTTCACCATCTGATTACGATCGGTGGTGAAAATGAACACATCTATGACCCCCTGTTGGAGTGCAGATCTCATGGGCCGACCCATCTTTCATGTCAGTACTATAGGCTGGCATGGAGCTATGCAATGTGCAGATGGTTCTACGAAAATCGGACCTAAAGCCGTACGTCCTCGATTTGGCCGTTAAGGCGTAAAGTAGGACGTAAATAAGCGAACCGCGAAAGAGCTGGGAGAGCCTTGAGCCCCAAAAAAGGATAGCATAGATTAAAATATAAAAAAAAAAAAAAAAAAAAAAAAAATGCGTATGCAAGTATTTTGTTGTATGTTTATGTATATATGTATATTCTATATACTACACAGCTAATAAAAAAAATATTTTGAAAATTGCATAAAGTAAACAAACCGTTCTTCTTTTTCTATTATAGATATAATGATATGATGATTAAAGATGTACTATAGTGAATCCGTGTGTTTACACTTGATATCATGATATCGATGTTCTTTTCGTTCCTCTCCCCTTTTACCTACGAAACCGGTTTTCGCATGATTTCATTTTTCGACGGCAACTTTTTGTGATTCTTTGATATCACACACAAATACAAACAAAATACAATTTCAAGGACACATTATTGTTTTGTTATTTTATAGTTTGCTTTGGTTTTGAATTTTGAAGAGAAATAAATAAAAATAAAATACTTACACACACACAGATACAATTATTTTGATATCGATATCATGATGCGTAGTGTAAACGATAGTTGATTTCTGGATATCACAGAAATCGATTTCTTGATATCAAGTGTAAACACACTGAATGAGTCTGAAAAGACGCTTAATATCGCATTTCTTTCCTTTTTACCAACAAATTTGGTAGCATTTCTTCTAAATATATAGTTAATCAACATTAGGTGGAAATTACTAGGTATTTCCAACACTGATAACAAATTTATCGTAAAGAAGATATCTTGTGGTCGATACTTTTAAATATCATGTTGTAGTACGACCATTATCTAGTCACTGAAAACGATGGGAATTTTCGTACAAGTCAGGGAGGACAGGAGAATTTACAACGCGATTCTCCTGTGAAGGTCTGATAAATGAAGAAACGCAACGAAAATATCAAGATCTTGTCAGCAATAGCATTATGCAATCCAATTACCAATCTGAAGATGTGAACAGTGTCTGGGAAGTATTGAAAACCTCGGTTGTCGATGCTGACTAGCACGTTCTCGGTATAGTGAAAACTAAGCCCAAAAATGATTGGTTTGATGAGGAGCGTCATCTTGCTGTTCAGCAACGAAGTTGATTGCAGTAATTCAGAGCTCTTGATATTCGGAGGGCTAACTTTGTGGAACTGTCTTTTCGACCTTGTTCGATTGGTATGACGAAATGAAGTTATGCCTGACGAACGGAAAGTGGCCGCGATATGCCCAATATTCAAGAAGGGTGATCGCCTGAAGTGCGAGAATTATCGCGGTATAGCTCTCCTTTGCACAACATACAAGTTACTGTCATCCATTATCTTGGGAAGAATTACTCCTATGGCGGAGGTTTTTTCGCTACGGATAATTCTTTCCAAGTACTACGAAACATCTCGCGATGTACACCAGGTATTCCTAGATTTCAAGCAAGCCTATGACTTGATCAACCGAGAGAGACTATGGTATGCTCTTGAATATTTAGGAATACCAAACAAATACGTGCATCTGTGTAAAATGACAGTAACGCAGTCACAATGCTGTGTTAAAGGTGAGATGAGACTATCGAGTACTTTTGCAATCACTTCTGGTGTTTGACAAGGAGATGCGCTGTCCCCGATAGTTTTTAATCTCATGTTGGAATACATCCTTCGTAAAAGTGAAACACCTCAGGACAATATCTTACTCCGACAATCCAATCATCTTTTTTGCCTATGCAGATGATATCTGTTTGATTGGATTAAATGGCAACGGTGTGAATGTGATACTTGATCCACTAAACTTGTTCAGCTTCCGTTGGTCTCAAAATCAACGAGTCCAAAACCAAATATCTGATCTCTGGTTTTCGATACCAAGACGCAACTGATTTCAGTAGTGGTAACCACACGTTTGAAGGAGTAATGAGATTCAAGTAACTTGAATCTCTCATTACTCACGATTATAGTCTGGGAGAGGATATCAAGGTTCACCTTGCCTCTGGCAATCGGGCTTTATATCCTCTACGTCCACTGCGTGTGATATATGGCCCAAAACGCGACGTTGATGGCACATACCGAGTTCTATTCATCTACGAGATTAGGAATTTAACGCAAATTCCCGATATCGTGTATGAAATCAAAAGACAGCGAGTACGCTGGCTCGGTCACGTTGTGTTAACTGATTCAAACCGAATGATACAGCGATCTTTGAAGGGAGAACCGCCTTTTGGTAGGCGAAACGGTCGGCGACGATGGCTCCTCGGCGTAAAGAGCGACTTGGCCTCTTCTGGTTGCTTGCAACAATATGAAGAACTGGCTCGTGATCGAAACCGATGGAGTCAGATTGTTGGCATGGTTCGGGCCAATAATGGTCTGTTAAAAAAAGTACGATAATAAAAAGACCGGAGAACTAAAGAAAAGCATAAAAACAAGTGTAATTTTGTTTTATTTCAATTATTTAAAATTTTTAATTTTTTTGAAGCTGAAGAGTGTGTGGATTTCCCTTTTTTGGGCCGCTTTTTAGTTTTATCGAACTCCTTATTTAATACGGACCATTTACAGTTTTTCCTTATAAGGACTAAAACAAAAAATGAAACTAGTTTTTTTATGTGGCTTAAACATTCCACATTCTCTTCGTCCAAAACTAGCTGATGTGTTGAGTCAATTTTAGACATGCATTTTTCAGTTATTTTATTACAAATATCTGAAAAATGGCATTCTGCTTTATAATTTATTTCAAATACTTCCATTATTGTATGAGCAATATTTTCATAAATTGCAGTTGGCGCCTTTAAAGCTCCATAATTACTCACATCCTTTTTATAATTTTTTTCATGTAAAAATGCTTCTGTCGGTGCTATGATAGTTTCTTCGTCGTTTTTTAATAGTAATGCTGTACATTTTGGACAGCTTATCGTTTTGTATGCACAATAGCCCGCATAATAAAAAATTGCATTTCCTTTCAGTTCAGGAAAACTACTAGTGTCCAGAATGTTTTCTAGTGCTTCGTCGTCGTTTCTTTCATCCATTCGAGGTATTCTGAGGCTAGCTTTATAGTCTTCTCGCAAAATGTTCCAATTCACTTTTAAGTTTTCACATTCATCAGGAATGCAGTTTGACGCTGGTGAATTAAATATGATCTTCATACTGGTAATATTGGCAAAGTGGATACCAATATCATGGCTATTTGGAGTATAATTATAGCCACCTTTACCACGAAGGATTGAAAAAAAATTTTCTAATCCGTCTTGATTAGTTTTGCCGGTGAGAATGTATTGTATTCCAAATTTTTCATCCAAGTAATCGATCAACATAAGCTGGGCATTAATGGTCAATTCCAACCCTTTTAAAAATTTAAAATAGTTTTCATTGGGTGAAAGTACTTTTAAATTTTTTATGTAATCGATCGATTCTACCAAATACATATATATTTTGTTTTCTTTACGTAGAGGCTGTTCGTAGGGAGATTTGGATGAGAAATGTTTCGAATTCAGGCAATCGAAAATATTATTGAATCGCTCTACTAAATTGGCCGTTGGAATGGCGTTTTCCAGATTAGCTCCAAACGTAGCCGGCGAAACCTATATAACAGAAAACATAAACCAATAAAAATTCTTTTAATTTAGCCATTTAGTAATATAAGGTAGGAAAATAATTGTCCTGAATTGAATTTACCTTTAGGGTAGTTCTAATTGCACAAGCAACTGTTTTGCTTAAAAGTTGTACTGCCAACTTTACATTCATTTTTTGGAATGTGTTGGGGTTCATATGGGTAAATGTTAACTTCGGCATCAACTTAATTTTTTGATGTTGCTCGTTTTCGAAGATTCTACGAATAACATTGCTATCACTTATTCCCTGGTCGGAGTGCTTAATCTGGTTATTAAGCAGCGCATTACGAGATGATTTAAAAAGATGGGGTGCATCAAATTGCGCAAATATTTTCTTGTTGTTGACAAAAAAAATGGTTTGTCTGGCACAATACCAAGACATTTATAAGCTGCAAGGTTGGTTGTTGCTTGATCACACGTAACCATAACAACATTCAAATTAAGCTTTTCTTCGCAAATATTGATATAATTACGAATTAATTTGGATAGTTCTTTTTCGTTTATTGACTCATTTAGGAGAACGTAGCCTAGTACTTGCTTCCAATGACCAATCAAAGACTTAACCACAAAAAAAAGAGCCGAAGTTGCACATTCCTTTTTTCTAATAACTTCATCGTCGCAAAAACCATCAATTTTCCCGGTCAATATATTTAACGTCAAATCTTTTTTTATTTTGATTTCATCAAAACTTAAAACGCATAGTCTTGATTCTTCCGACATAGTTTCAAAAATACTTTTAAGTTGAAAAATTAAAATGTCATTTACACCCGGAGGTATAAATTGAATCGGAGACCAATTGTGTATAGATGAAACTTAAGGCAATTTTAAAGAAAGTGTGTTTTTTAAATATTTGTAGGTAGCTGCTGACTTGTAATATAGGCACTGTGCAAACACTTTATCATTATTATTGTAGAAAAAGTCCTGTTTCATAAGAAGTTTGCAAACATTTTTAGTGGCAGTGTTTACATTTGATAATTCGTCAATAGTTTTTTCAATATTCGAATGTTTTTTTAGAAAATATTTTTTTTTTAGAGATAAAAAATTTCGTTGAATTTTACGGTATTTATGCTTCATAATTTCTAAATCTTGTTTAGCTTTCAAAAATTTGTTTTGTTGTATTTTTGCATTTCTGATGTTTTGTTTGCAATTAATGCAGGTAAAATCCGTGTTGCATTTTGATTCGCAATGATGACATGAAACTTGATTTATTAATTTAAAAAATTCAGTTTCTTGATTGATTAAATCAATATCAGTTTGCGTGCTAATTGATAAAAACTTTTTCGACGCGTCAGAGTATTCATTTGCTCTGGAAGGACTAAAAATGTAATTACTAGTATAGTCAATTACTCCTGTTGCATGTGATATATTTAGTTCAGGAATTGCATTCGATGTTAGTTTATGTGCACCTATATACTTTTTATCAAAATGTTGTTGACATATAAAATTGTGTTTATTTTTAATATCGTCGTTTGGAAGACCGATAGATTTAATCCAAATTGAGGCCCGATGTGGATCGGTCGGAAATTTGAAAAACTTAAAATTACATTTATGTGCTCTGGCACTACAAGTTGGCACTATACATTTAACACGTTGTTTTGAAGTTTTTTGATGTTCTATGTTTATTATACAACAAACTGTTTATTCATGTTTTTCAGTACATAATATGATTTCCAACTTACCGGCAATGTTGTCCATTTTGTAGAATTAAATTATATAAATTTAATTTTTATAAGTGCAATTAAATAATATCCTTAATTTGTGAAAACAAGAAGCACCTAATTGTGTTCGTTAGGCTATGAAATTGTATGCGAAATTAATCCAATATAAAATTTACTTATTAGCTGTGTAGTATATAGGATATACATATATACATAAACATACAACAAAATACTTGCATACGCATTGATATAACCAGAGAAAGTCAGTGATTTTAATTTGTTTCGTTTATTTAACATCTTCAGGCATTTAGAATAATTTCTATAGAAAAATCCAATATATTAGAACTAACAAAATTCGAAATTGCGCTAGAAGGTGTTGATATTTTCACGTGTTTGGTCAACGCATTTTGTTTCCCTATGTATTGTAAAATACAACCAGCTAAATTATTTAAGTGTTGGTGAGTTAGAAAATAAAAAATATAGTTTTTGCTTATTCCTTTCAAGCTATATGTATTTTATATACCACTTTTTCGTTTATTTTTTCCTGACAAAAACTTATAGAATTATAGTACATATCGTTACCCAGTTACGTAGAATGGGGAAATTCATTTTGATCATATTCTTCAATTGCATATAATTTTAATCAGAAAATATTATTTAATATCTAAAATAAAAATTGGTTCAATTTCAAATGCAATACCCACAGTTCGTCAAATGCTAATTTTCATATGCTGAAAAATGTCGTTTTCATATTTTAGTCATTATGCGAGTTATTCAGCGATATGTTAATGATATTATTACCACTACCACTGTGTTTAAAAAAAATTTATTCCATTTCTATAGTAAATGATACATAAATTTATATTAAACATTTATCGTTGTGCGATCGTTTTTGAAATATTGAACAACGAAAAGAGATAATATATTTAATCAGATTTTGTATAGTGGAACCGTTTGATATACATTTATTTCCCCTTCAAAATTATTAAATTTTAGTTAGTACGCATCGACGCTCCGTATACTCTGGCTTTCTGTAGTAATTTTCTGTGGTCATACTAAAAACTATTGCCGTGGGAAAGAAAAATGCACAAACCGTGCGGAAGTAGACCACACAAAGGTTACCTGCAAAAACGAGGCTAAGTGCTTTTACTGCGGCGAAAACCAATTTACCAGCAATAAAATGTACGAAGAGTTAAAAAAAAATAAAATATTTAATGATAACACAAAAACTGTCTTACCACGGAGCAATACAAATTGTTAAACCGCCAACTTTTGATATAACTAAAAAAAACTTTTTAAAAAATTATCTAAATTGTGTTGATTGTTGATCCGTGATAAATTATTGATATGACTCTTGGTCGTGATCGGATCTTTAATTACTTAATTAAAAGCAATTTTTAATTTAGTTTAAACTAAAACATTTTTATATTTCGCGCCAATTGTGTGACGCATCTTCAGAAAAACAATTACTATTTATATACAATTAATATTAAGAATATAACATATTATAAATTTTTTTAAATAAATAGAATAAATTATTTTGAAATAAATAGAATAAATTAATAAATATAACATTGTTACAAACAGATTAAAAATTAAATGATGTTTATGTCCGAAAATTAAAAATTGAAATAGAAATTTTTGATTTCATGTACATTTTAGAAAAAATTTTTTGAAACAGTATTTATATTATGTAAAAGAGAGAATCTATATATCTAAGGATAATTATATACAATGTAATTAATTATTTGTGTAGAGGTGAGATCTGTTTATATATGCTCAGTGGACTTAAATATGATTCATTTATATGTTTGACGTCATGCTTTATGTTCACTGAGTTTGGTGAGTTGAGTAATATGTGTGATGCTTCCAATAGGGTTCTTTTTGTTCTTATGTTTTCACGGTCAATTATTTCTGCATCATCATATTTAAAAACATGTCCAGTTTGTTTTGTATGTGAGATTACAAAATATTTTTGTAACAAAATTTCAAAATATTTAACCACCATTTTAAATACAATACCAATTGTCGGGAAATACAATGTAAAAAACTCCTTTGAGCTAAAAACAATAATAAATGAGGTTACTTTGAAATATAATGAAATATTAGCATCCTTTGATGCTATTTCATTATACACAAATATTCCAGTAAAATTAGCAATAGATATTATTGAGAGCAAATGGAACATTTTGGAACATCACACCCAGATTCCCAGAGCAGAATTTTTCAACTTGTTGGAATTTTGTCTAAATAAATGTGCTGTCATCGTATATGACAATCATATTTATAAACAACAAGGGTTACAAATGGGTTCACCATTATCTTTAGATATATAGATTCTCTCTTTTACATAATATAAATACTGTTTCAAAAAAATTTTTCTAAAATGTACATGAAATCAAAAATTTCTATTTCAATTTTTAATTTTCGGACATAAACATCATTTAATTTTTAATCTGTTTGTAACAATGTTATATTTATTAATTTATTCTATTTATTTCAAAATAATTTATTCTATTTATTTAAAAAAAATTATAATATGTTATATTCTTAATATTAATTGTATATAAATAGTAATTGTTTTTCTGAAGATGCGTCACACAATTGGCGCGAAATATAAAAATGTTTTAAATTAAACTAAATTAAAAATTGTTTTTAATTAAGTAATTAAAGATCCGATCACGACCAAGAATCATATCAAAAAATTATCTGAAAACACAAACACAGAAATAGAGAAATTAAAAGAAAAAATTGGAAATTTCAAAAATCAACAAAAAGAAATTACATTGAAGTTACAATACGATATACACAAGCTCAAGAATAATAAGGAAGAAATTAGTAAACTCAACAGAACAATACAAGCAACAGCTCAAGGATATTTAGAATCACCAATCAACGATGCTAGATTTGATTTAGTTCTAATAGAAATCATGCAGCAATTAGCACAAATGGATAACATAGAGAAAGCTTTCGACAGAGTAAATATAAATAACCTAGAGATAATGCAAAACCTCAGATTTCCTCATAAATATACAAATTGGATATACAAGTCATTAATAAAAAAAAATAATATTTCAAAACGGAAACAACAAAATCAAAATCACTATAAGCAACAGCATTCCACAAGGGGATTCACTATGTCCAATGTTTTCAACATATACACATGCAAAATACACGAATTGAAGAGTGAAAACATTAATATTTTACAACATGCCGACGACTTTCTGATAATTATATCAGACGAAGAAGAAAGAGAAGCGCAGAGAATAGCAAATGAAACAATCAAGAAGTTCAATGAGAAACTAGAAGAACTACACCTTAACATAAATCCAAACAAAACAGCATATACACAAAAAAAGAATATACCAACTGATCAAAATAAAACTTAATAACATCGAAATAAAAAAGAAACGCAGATTAGGTTTTATAATAGATAAAAAATCCACATTCAACCAGCACAACAAGCTTTTAAAAAATAGTTGCACGAGAGCAGTCAACAACCTAAAAATATTTGCTAGGCAAAAAGGAGGAGCTCACCCAACAACTCTGCTGAATCTACACAAAAGTCTAATTGAAAGTAGAATAAACTACAGCACTGTATTATTACATAGCAAGAAAAACAAACAGCACCTCAGTGACAGCTATAGTAGCAGAAGCAGGAGATTTGCCAATCTCACTAAAAATAGATTGGAACAATTACAAATACACAGCAAGACAAATATATAATTACACTGAACTGGGACAAAAAATCAAAAACTTGGAAGACAGTAAAACACTCAATGAGATAAACATTGAAAATAAATAAATTATGGATAAAATACCAGCTAAGATAAACTTCCAAATAGAACAAAACGATAAATCAAGAAACAAAATAATAATTGACACAAGCATTCACCACATTATTAAAACAAAAGATAATTTTAACAAGCTGCAGCTAAAATCTTAGCAATAGAACACATCACAGAATTTAAAGATACAGCCATAGTATATACTGATGGATCAATCACAAAGAACAATAGAGGGATAGGAATATACAACAAGTACAATTACGAAACATATAGTTATTGCATCAAAGAACAAATTTCTATAAAAACAGTAGAAACAATTGCAATATCAGAAGCAATTAACATAGCCATTAAAAACAAAATTAATGTATGCACATTTACAGATTCGTTGAGCGCCTGTACTTCTCTAAAACGCCCAAACAAAAACAAGAAATATTATGAACAACACGTCTACCAAACTGTAAGGACAAATAACATAATGGTTACCAAAGTATGGATACCAAGTCATATAAACCTACCAAGGAATGAGGAAGCAGATATGGCAGCCAAAAGAGGCACCACTTTAAACAGAATTCTTCACATCGATCTTCCTTTGAGGAAAACATTAAAATTTATAAAAAAAAGACTCTATGAAGAATGGACCGCAGAATTTCTAATTAGTACGGTAGTAGAAAGAAATCAACATAGAAAGAATATTAATGGAATAGTTCCCATGCAACCATGGTTTAGAAAGACCAAACTAGATGTAGCCTACTTTAAAAGAATAACCAGATTAAGAACCAATCATACATACAACAAAAAATACCTAAAGTTAATTAGAAAAATTGAAGACGACACATGCACTGAATGTTGCTCCAGAGAAGACGCAAGACACATAATAGAGGAGTGTAAAAAGTATGAACAAATAAGAGGCAAATACAAATTGATAAATAGCAAAATATTAGAGCAAATACTATCTGACCAACAAATAGAACAATATATAGAGTAAAACGAATTCATCAAAGCAATAAAAGGAGAATTCTACATCTTATTCATAATAATATATTTAATTATAGACAAACATTAATCGATAATAATTACAATTAGAATTAAAAATTAATTCTAATTCAAAATGAATTTTCTACATACTAAATATAATATATAACAAGAAAAACCCATAATTCAAAATGGAATACACTAACTACATCTAGTAGGCAATAGACGTTTTTTAAACATTTAGGTTTGACATTTAAAAAATTCATAAGCAAAATAGAGGTGAATTATCTCATAGTAAAAATCAATGTTAAACTTAAATTTGGTGATGTGAGAGACATTCAATCCAAACAAATAAAATAAAATATAAAAAAAAATCACAACTATACATAAGTAATATGGGTTTGTTAGCAATTAATTAGTTACTGTTTAAAGTGTAATAATTAAATAAAATTAATGCGTGATTTATATTAAACCAGACACTTTTGTGAACATTTCTGAAGAAATTATTATTGAATTAATTTGGAAAGCAGTTTATTGCTAACCATCATTTCTAACCTAGAATTTGCAACTCAATTTTTTGGTAGATTCAAAAATGTAAGTAGAAATTAACGTGTAAAACAGAGCACTATAATTTTACAGTCATTTTCTTCGTCATACTAGAAATTTGTGCTTTTAAGATGTTTTCTCGTGAAAATGATGATACTGATACCGATCTACAACAGTCTGCGACGCCAGCAAAAAATTTAAAACCAAAATTAAACACAGTCACACAAAAAAAGTTTCAAAAAGTTTGGTTGAATGATCCAAAATGTAAAGACTGGCTTCTACCGGTAAAAGACAATTTATACAAAGCTCAACGTAAAGCTTGCGAAAGCAATCTAGTGTGCGGAGCCAGTGAATAAAATAAATATATGGAAAAAATCATAAAATTAATGTTGCGCTTCATGTAATAGATCATTTAATGCCACTTTTACAGTACCAGATTCTAAGATCCTAGCTGATACACACTTGGGTAGAAGAAAATTAACAAGTATTTTATCAAATGTGCTTGCTAAAGCGGAAGATCGAGTGCTAACCGATATCAATCAAAATAACGATTTTTCTATTTTCACTTACGAATCTACTGATATTTCTAATATGAAAAATATTTGTATTTTGGTCAGGTATGTCAAAAACTTTCAAATACAAACACATTTACTAGAAATCGTAAGCATTGATGCTGTGAATTGCTCAGCAATAAAAAAATTTGAAAAAATAATATTATGTTTTACAAATCGAAATGAAAGTATGAAAAATATTATCGTCATGGCATCAGACAATGCGCCAGTCATGATTGGTGAAAACAACTCGGTTTACAGATCATTGCAACATGAAATTGGGAACCACCATTAAATTATCATTTTAAAATGCATATGCCATTCAGCGGCACTTGTGGTAAAATCGGCAATGTCTTCACTTCCAGAAGGCATAGAACAATTTCTGAGGAATTGCGGTACTTATATATCAGAGAACCCGAAAAGCTTTGCCATTTTAAAGAAATTTAGGAATATTTTGAAGTCGCTCAAACGAAGATATTATCACAATCAACTACGCGATGGCTTGTTCTGCATCCGTGCCAGTTTTACACCACAAATTGACAGTTACACCACCACAAATTGACAGTTTTACACCACTTTTTAATACATGATGCTAATTTAACCAACCGGAAAAGAGCAGAAACAATTTTAAATCAATTTGAAAACGTCGAAACAGAGGCATATTTGCTATTCCTTAAAAACATAATTAACTATTTTAATCGTTTTAATGCTATTTTCCAGAGCGAAAGCGTGCTTATTCACAAATTGTATGAAGAATCGAATAGTTTACTAATTATACTTGGAAAATACATTTTAAAGCCGGAGGTAATCCAATTGATTGTTTCAGGGGAAATAATATATTTTCATGAATTAGTGAAAGAAGATAATAAATCACAAATTTCTGAAATACAATTTGACACTGAGTTTAACATTTACATTGAAAAAAACTAAGATAAAAATCAACAATTGGAGATAAAATGTAAATGTGACAAATTTTTGGAAATTTGTATAAAAAATATTGGCGAAATTTCCTTTGAACAGTAAATTTTTTAAGCTTTAGAATTTTTAAACCCGAAGGTAGCACATAATAAGAGAAAATTCGCCAAAAATTTCAATGAAATATTCAAATACTTAATATGTAATAAATATAGTTTGGACGACCAGTGGAACGATATTCCTTTCCAATTTTCTGAGAGCGAGAAACAAACTCGCTTGATGGGCGTAGAAGAATTCTGGAAGGCTATTACTTCCAAAAGGGTGTTAAATGGTGAAATATTATTTCCGAATGTAAAGAATATAGTCAAATTTGCACTTTCGTTACCGCATTCTAATGCTAAAAAGAGAAATAAGCTGGGTGAAGAAACTTTAAACTCCCTGTGTGTGTTTAAATCAGCGTTAAATAGTCAAAAAAATAATTGATTAACTTTCGAACCCAAAGAGATTCATTACGAATTGTTTACGTCAAAAAACATGTACGGTTTTTTGAATCTCAAAGATTAAATATTTATTTTATCAATAAATAATGATTTATTATTTAAATTATGTGAATTGAATATGTGATATATGTTTTACATAACTGAATTAAATGTGATATGAATATGTAAAATGTTTTATTTTATTAAATAAATAATTAAATTACGTACGAGTCAATTTGTTTTTGAGCGGATTTATTTAGCCACTGTATCGTGATAGAGTTTCAAGTTTATCTTCTATAGATTTTTAGTAAAATTGCAGTGGAGGGAAAAATGTGGGAAATTTAGTTTCGTTGTGCGGGAAAAAGGGTAAAACTTCGTTACATGTGGGAATTTAGTTTTAAAAAACTTAGCAACACGAGTTTACTTAAAACACCGAAAAAACTTCATGACCAAGAAGACCAATTAAGGGAGTGTTGCGTCCATTTTCACAGCGAGTTGCGGACGAGTTTATTTTCCGCTCGGTGTTGGTTTTATTAAATTAAATAAAACAAAAAAATGTGTCTGGTTTGTGTGTGTGTGTGTGTGTGTGTGTGTGTGTGTGTGTGTGTGTGTGTGTGTGTGTGTGTGTGTGTGTGTGTGTGTGTATGTGTGTGTGTGTGTGTGTGTGTGTGTGTGTGTGTGTGTGTGTGTGTGTGTGTGTGTGTGTGTGTGTGTGTGTGTGTGTGGGTGTGTGTATGTGTGTGTGTGTGTGTGTGTGTGTGTGTGTGAGTGTGGTTTAAAATCGTATACCAGATGAGTATCGTTATTATAATATTTTATATCACATTACATTATATTACACTATTATATTATATTTTTATATTAAATTCAGTTTGGTTCTTGGTCCTCTTTTATATATGTATAAACATATTATAATATATGCATTTATGCAATAACATTACTTGATATATGTATAACGTATTTGTATTTGTATTTTATAAACATTATTTCCATATCACAATTCACAATATTCCGTTGGAAGCGATAGCATGCGACGTGTGTTTCGTTTTCTTTCGTTGGACTTGCCAATTCCATAATTCGCTCTTTATATAAATTCTTACTACATAAACAATATATATTTTCCTTTCCCTTAGACGATTTTTCAATTTTTTTTATGTATTTAGCAGGGCAAAAATCTCTAAAAAAAATTCCCCTGGAAGGGATTTTAGAGATTTTTAAATTTCAACGCGAATGTGCAATCATTGTAGTGGCAACTTTATATTCAATGTAATTGGCGAATTACATTTTATTTTTATATATCTTTGTACTGTGTTGTTTATACATCTGTAAAATTTAGAAGTTGACAACGCAAATATGTACCCACACTACGGTCTACATTTCAATGTATTATGATTTTTCGATTTTTCGTTTCGTCCATTAAAATTCTTTCTTCTATGTTTGTTAGAAAATTTTCTGTTTATTATATTATTTGTGTAGGTGTTATATAATATAATAAATAATGTAAGGATTAGAGGCCGTAAACGGCCCTTACCGCGTCTCAACTGAGACCTTGCGAACCAGGTGTATTTACGTAGGTGCTATATACCATATACATATTGTGGTAAATAGTGCCATGTATTGGTAGAAGAGATTGAAGATTATTTTAATAAGATCACCACCACGATGCGATCATTATATTGACGATAGTATATATGACCACTGATCAATAAAAACTAACATATATATTTTGTTACGATTTCACTGAGTGTTTATTTAAATAAATTTCCGGTTCGGTCACTGAATTGTGAATATAAACTCGCAATCTTTAAATTTCAACTAAATTTATTTCCCACAAATAATTATTACTACACTTATATTACATAATAATTATCACTATAATTATTTCAACACTTCACTTTCACTTTTTATCACTTCCCGATATTAACACTTCGAAATTCAAAATTGAACTGTTTTGTAACTCAAATGTCTACAACTATTTATACGACGCACATAATTGTAAAGCATGCCATTATTTTGCATCTCTACACTTCGCGAAATATCGTTTCGTCGTAGTTGGTTCGCTCCGCCTATTTCATTATTTATTTTAATTTTGTTCGTATGTGTAAGCATTTGGTTACAGGGTAACCCCAAAATTACTGCTATAATTTTTGACTCTTTAATTATCACAGGTGACATCTGTGATTTGGGACAATATGATCACTGATCAATAACATGTTTAGGTTCGAATTAGATATGCTTGTTCATATATTAGTCGTATCTTATATATGGTCTTGAGTATATACTCTTGGTATATCCTTAGTAAACACCAGGTTATGTACTCTTAAACAACTTTTGTCTTAATATTTCCATGGAAAAGGAAAACCTATATAAATATTTTCGGTTCATATACTATTATGAGCTTAAATGGATAAAATTTCTTGAGTGACATGCTTAATATTAGATGGGGATTACTTGACCGGTGGTCTTTACTAGAAAGTTGATTTTACTTTAATTACAGCTACTTTTTGCTGTATAAATAATAATATTAATAATCTATGGCTTAGAGGCCGTAAACGGCCCTTACCGCGTCTCAACTGAGACCTTACGAACCTATTTTAACGATTGGTGCACATTGTAGGTGGTTAGCCCAACGAATGTTTTTACACACAAACGCGTTTTTATGTCATCCGGTTGCATGTTAATTTGTCTTCAGGCGAGAATCGAACTCGAGACCGCGCAGTGATAAAAAATTCTCTTAACCATCCGGCAACAAATTAATTATATTACAAAAAAAATAATTATATTACAAACTTTTAAAATTTTCTGAAAGCGATGATTTCTTTCATTGGATTGTAGTTTGTTATAAAAGAAATCTTTTGTGTATATTTGTTCTAAATTCTTTAACGGACATAAAGATAGGATGCACGGAATGGAGGTCATCGCGAAATTTATATTCTCCCACGCGTTAGATGGTGGTGGATTGAGAACTATAGGGACACAGCTTTAATCATATATAATGAAATGACCCAAAGATGTTTTTTAAAGTGCTCCAGTTTTAACTGTTGAGGCAATACGCATACATATGATGAATTTACAATGGTCCTAACCTATCCAACTAACAATAATAACAAAACTAACAAATTCAAATCCCAATGTGAAAATGATTATACTAACAATATATAATAATTTACAAATCATGTTGCTAGCAATGACTGCTGTGGATTATCACCTTAGTCGTTTCTAATATTAACATTACTTTTCCTAAACCTTATATGTTGAGATGCTGTTTGGCGCTCTGCTGAAAATACTCTAGGATTATGGTAACATACCTAGGATCACCGAAACTGGTTGGCTTGTACTTCTCCTATCATATCATATCATGCCCAAGTAGAACAATTGAATAATATTAAACAATAGTATACTAAAAGCAGAGTGCACCACCTTTTCTATATATAATGATAAAGCAAAACAACTATTGATTGAACGAGAGAGATTGTGAAGTGTTGCAAATTTTTCGAGCTTTACAAAGTAAATCGAGTCTTAAATGCTTAAGGCAGAAACTGAAGCTGCTATAGAAAAAACATTTCGCTTAGTTTGTAGACAGAAGAAGCGCGAATGGTGGAAGGCTTAGGTCTTAAGAATACAACAACTCAGCAATGAGCGCAATTCGCGTAGTTTCTTTAAAGGAATCGCCGAATTGCACCATACCTTAAGATCTCGGTCAACTGCCATCCGGGACCAGGATGAAAACCAATGTGTTAACGTCGATGCGGTACTCGATACGTGGCGTGAACATTTTTCTGATTTATTTAATGTTCCACATGTATCGCAAGCTGTATTTGAATACCCTCAAATATAGACCGATGTTCATTGAGGATCCATCCTATGAGGAATTCACAATGGCCATGCAGAGATTAAAGAAAAATCGTTCACGAGGGGTTGATTGCATTAATTCAGAGCTCTTGATATTCGGAGGGCTAACTTTGTGGACCTGTCTTTTTGACCTTGTTCAACTAATCGGCTTGCCGCTGGCAAAATGAAGTTATGCGTGACGAGTGGAAAGTGGCCGCGTTATGCTTAATATTAAAAAAAAGGGTGATCGCTTCAAGTGCGAGAATTATCGCGGTATAGCTCTCCTTTGCACAGCATACAAGTTACTGTCATATATCATCTTGGGGTGGATTACTCCTCCGGCGGAGAAAAATTGTTGGTGACTAACAGGAGGGTTTCTCCCAAATTGGTCTTCCACTGATCAAGGTTTTTCGCTGCGGATGATTCTTTCCAAGTATGAACAACGAAACATCTCTGGAGATGGGCTGTCCCTGATCCTTTTTATTTTCAAGTTGGAATACATCCTTCATAAAAGCATCTCAGGACAATATCTTTTTCCGACAATCCAATCAACTTTTTGCATATGCAGATGATATCTGTGCACTCAAAAAAATTTTATTAATAAAAATGAAATTAAATTTATAAAAAAAAGTTGTTAATATACATCCAATTATAAATGGTTATCAATTTAATGAACAATTTCTTAAACTAATCGCTATTTCTGAGAGCGACAAATATTGAGAAAATCAAAATTGAAAATAAATGTAATAGTAAACTTATCGATTTAACAGTCAAAGTACACATAATTTAATAGCGCAAACTTCGTTTTTAATAATATGTGTGGTTCATGTTATAGTTCTTATTATTTAAATAAAACAATTATTAATTGAATGGATAGAAGTTTAAAAATGAAAGTAGAAGTTATCAAATTAACTTCTACTACGTTAATAGTGAGCATTATGAATTTCACTATTAATATTTTTTATTTAATAAAAACATTTTTGTTATAATAATAAATTTTTTGTTGTTGTAATTACAATTTAAGTAATATTAACAATCATCTTTAGTTAAAATTACAATTTGAATTATTGTATCTATAATTTCGCAATAAAATTTAAAATTTGTAGACTTTTAAAAAGTTATATGTAAAATAAAACACTTAGTACATCTTTTTAAAATATATTATTTATTTATTTTTAAAATTCAAATTTTTTTCATAAAATTAACTATTACAAAATTGTATCATTTTAATTTAAACATACTAATTTTAACATCCTAAAATTAAACTAAATCAAAATACTCAATAATGACATAATTTGATGTATTCATCGATACCCTATTAATACCGCAGATTTGATTAGGATCTCATATAGTTTTTCCATTTTTCTGAATCATCTTATGCATCATTTCCTCTTACTGCTGCGCAGTATTTTACAATGACAAAGGCGGTTTGTGATTCTGGTTTTGCATATCCTTTATTTAATTTGCATTATTTATTAAAGCAATATATAGTGGAATATGTCACAATTAGTTGATAATTATCTATCTGTAACAAGAAAAAAAAGAACCCCCTCAAATCAATATATAAAAAAAATCAATGCACTATAAGTCAATGTATCTCTAAAAAGTCAATTATAGAACTAGAAGCAGGTTCATGTTTATAACGTCTGGCAGCTTAGTTTAAAATCAGTAAGAACTTTAAAAATATATAAAAAAATATGCAGTTATTCAATTTAAATATGTACATCTAATAAACTTTATACTCACTAATGAAGCACTAAAGTATATCCAGTTTTTTAAATTGTCAGCAGTCGCTCCAATATGTTTTTGTTTCGTTCAAGCGATAGTTAGATGTTTATTAGGTTGGATGTATTGTAACGATTTCACATCAACAACAGCATCTGATTATAATTACTCATAAAAACAAATAACAAAATAAATTAGTTGAATTTTGTTCATAATTAAATTTTTTGATAAATGAACATCACTATACTGCATTAGTCTAAATATTTAATATAAACTTATTTATAGTAAACTTACCTCTCAAAATTTCTGTAATTTTATACTGTTGTATAATATCCAGAATTATCAACTCAGTTTGAGCTTGAACTTGCTCCATTGCAAATCGACATTTAGATAGATTGCATTTCACACTAATAAAAATGAACCGCACTTAAAAATGTCTCACTCGCACAGGAAGTAGCTTATTGGAAGAAACTCTAAGCTGACAACGCAAAAGAACCTACTATTATTTAAACAAATCTTTAAACCTTTCTAGACATACGGCATTCAACTTTGGGGCTGTGCAAAGAAAACTACAGTTAAGATCATACAAACATTTCAAAATAAAGTACTACGTAGCAGTGCCAATGCTCCATGGTATATAAAAAATGACAACCTCCATCGAGGCCTTAACATGGAGTACGTCAGTGATGAAATAATTAAGGATGAAATAATACTGGATCACACCAATGAACTAAAGCGCCTAAAAAGAACAAAGGCTTTAGAATTGGTAG
The DNA here is from genome assembly GCA_963932295.1 of Tipula lateralis. Lineage (NCBI taxonomy): Eukaryota > Metazoa > Arthropoda > Insecta > Diptera > Tipulidae > Tipula > Tipula lateralis. The sequence goes on along the minus strand of OZ010736.1, from coordinate 77,124,747 downwards.
TTCCCTGAACTACTGATATCAAAGGACTGTACGAAATGGGATGAACCGATTTTTGCCTGATCCCATAAGATGCTACACTGCTTAAAAATACAAAACATTTACTAGATAATCACTGAAATTAGTTGTAATATTATATAGGTTCTTTAAACAAAAAAAACTCGCAAATGAATATATATAAAATGCGTGTGAAGTTTTCTACAGATATACGTATACAAATCCAATTGGATTTTTTGTGGTCATATTCGATTCTGATTGATTAAGTTAGTATTGGTGCAGAAAGTACACTGTTATGAAATTAAATGTTTTTTAATCCAATATACATGTTTTCCAAATAAAAAAATATGTTTTCGAACTATATAAATTATTATTTAAATGTTTTATAATCAAACATAATAAAAAATTTAAATAAAGTAAGCAACATAAAATTGATATAATTATCGTAAATCATGACAACAAATATTATAAGTTGAAGATGTTATATTATAATCCTTCAGTATTCTATAAAAGAAGGAATCATATTTATAGTCTTACGAATATAGCATTTATATCAAATGATATTCAGAATTGCACTTATTTTGGATAATATTAACAAATATAATATTAAATAGGATTCCAATTGATCAAAGAAACAAACCGCTAAAGAAACCACCCAGAAATAAATCACATAAATAATATCAATAAGAATTAGTACTAAATCAACTTAAATCCAATTAGAAATTGTGAACGAGTATTCAAACTAAATGTTTTATTAATTGAATTAAAATCTAATTTACCATGTGTATAAATTATTCCTGGGATTGGGAAACATAACTTACACTAAAAAGATAGGGAATTTAATCACCTATTTGATGTATCGAAACTAAGTCCAAATCTCTAACATTGGCCGATAATGGTCTTCAGACAGTTGGAGTCGAAATCGTACTTGATTGAATAAAATTTGGGGACAATTTGCTACGAGAGTTGGAGACCACCTCTTATGCTCATTAGATGAGGAATTTAATGGCCTACTTGATGTATTATCCCAACCTGAGTCCAAATCTCTAGCATTGGCCGATAATGGCCTTCAAACAGTTCGAGTCGAAATTGTACTTGAACGAATAAAATTTGGGGACAATTTGGTACGGGGGTTGGAGACCACCACTTATGCTCACCACTTATGTTGTTTTTATTTTAGCTAGATTGCACGCAGATCTTTGTCATATATATTTTTGGTGGTTCTTTGTGAAATAATATTTAGATTTAGGTAAACGCCCATTCATTTTGAATTTCTTTCGATTATTTACATAAGTTGTTTGGACTACTTTCTATTTTAGTAATGATATTTAAAACCCTTGTAGAGTATTTTATTATAAGTCATAAATCAACATTATACCTATATTTCAATAAAAATATTATTCATATATTAGTAGTAGAATTTTTTTGTTGAAAAATTTTCAACAACGACATTTAATAGATTTGCGGATTAGTTTATGATATATAATAAACTATTCTATAAAGGTAATAATTATTATTACTCAAATCAATAAAACATTTGAAGCAAATACTTTTTCTATTTCTTTATTTGTTAGGATACCTGTATAAACAAAACGAACCGATGCCGCCCAAATCTTTAATTATTCAATAGAACACCTGTAGTATTGCATATGATATTTTTAATTGGTTCACTAAACATAAAACGTAAATTTATGTCGTTTTCATTTAAAAATGTCAATTAAAACCCGAAATGACAATAAGATGACAATTTCGCAACTCTAAATGTGGCGTCAGCGTTGTGTTCCTTTGCTACTTCATTCGGTTTGAATAGATTTATTTTCGATATCATGATTGATAGAAAAAAATTCAAAACGATTATGCAGCCATCTATAGCTAAATAATTTTAATTATTGACATGAATCTTCCATGATTGATATTTTTACATTAGATTTTAGAGCATTTTTCTCTTTCTTGTCATTTCCGTTCCATTCAAAAGATAAAGTTAACCCAACTTGATGAAAAAAATTCACAAAAAAACACGTCTTTGCAACCAATGAAATTGCTTAAAAAAATTTCGGACTGAAGGGACGAAGGAAGAAACGCAACACTAAACCGCTTAAATCAAATATTTAAGTGTGTATTCTTTAAAATTTGCTCATGAATTACAAATTGACTACGCAATGATTATATACGCTTTTAACTAGAAGAAACTATTAGATAAAATACTATTTTATATTTCAAAACACTATTTCAGCTTGAAATGTTTTATGTTATTTTAGTGATCTACCAATCGTTAATTGCAATTAAAATAATTTTTATTGTATTTTAAATGTGTGGAGTGGACAGATTTGTATTGCCATTGGTATGGCTGCGCCTTAACTTATTTAATAGTTGGTGATGTGTATTACTTTTCTATTTAAATATAAAGGTATAAACAGAACAAGAGCGACAACGATTAGCGTCGACGAATAAATAAAATATATCGCCGTGATTTCGCTGTAGTTAACATAGATGGAGCGTTAGCGCATGGCGATATGATAATATGTTAAAAGGATTCTGTAAGTTAGAGTACTCAAGAAGTAATGATTGGGAAAATCATCAATTTTTAATTAAATCATCAATTTTTTATTAACCTGTTCACACAGTATCTGACATATAGTAACTACACATCGAAAATATAATTGCAATATCTACTCACTCAAAGAGTAGAGCGTAACAACTGGTATGGTTACGTAAAATGAGTTGTATTGTTAAAGCGAGAACTATACTTGGAATAAGAGAATTAAAAAAATTAACGTAAGAGAGCGGGAAAAGGAATATGTATGAATGCGACCATACTCAGAATAAAAAACTTAAAAATTCTTCGTTCAGTTAAAAAAATTAAAGAGTGCGAAAATTTTCGTACTGAATTAAGGAAAAGCAACAACAATGTATCTTGTTGACATTGTTCGACATGGCGTTCTGTTTGTTTGGTGGGAAAAATAAAAAAAAAGGAAATATATTTATTTTATTAATATTTATTTTGAATTCTTTTTGCTTTTTGTTGGTCGATAAACTTAAATTTTAATTTATATTTTTAGAATGGATAGATTTTCGGATACTATTACTGAAAGTGTACGGGCCCATAGCTGCATTTATGACAAGGGGCACATTTAACTTCTCAGTTTTTGCCAACTCTATTTCGTTGTTAACTTTTCTTTATATTAAAATTGATTTGATTAAAATTATCTAATTAACCCTTCCTCTAATAAAAATATAAGATTATTAACCTAAATCTAAATAATTAACTCTACGTTTTAACTACTTAAAAATTATAAAAACACTAATCAAAAAAAGCTAACCTAACATAACCTATTAAAACTAAAACTTAATGTCAAATATAATAAAAACAAATTTAAACAAAAGACTATTCCTACGGTACTAACTATTTATTTATATGCTATTTATTTATATGCTACTTTATCTAAATCAATGTTTTTAAAATAATCAAGAAATCGCACAAAAATTTTATTTCGCTGTCGACTTAGAAATTCTTAAGTAAACTATGGGCGAAATGTCAAAATGAAATAACAAATGGCATTATTTCTATTAATTCTCTTATTCCAATTATAGTTCCCCCTTAAAGTAAAAAGAAGAATTCAAAATAACCTTGAACTTAATAAATTTTGGTTTATGGTTTGGGTTTTTAAATTTTATTGTCTTAGTTTTTTAAATAAAAATATTTTCTTCTATGAAACATTTTGTATGCATTACGGTAAAAATTATGACCTACAGAAAAAGGATAAATCATAAATAGATCCAGGTAATTTTTTGTCGTAAAGTTGTCGAAGATATAAGGAGAGAAAATATCAAATGCATAATATATATTTTTTTTCGGTTTTTTACAGGCCATTATTGGCCTGTACCGTGTCAACAATCTGACTCCATCGGTTTCGATCACGAGCCAGCTCTCCAAACCGTTGTAGACTGTTTGAAGATGCCAGATCGCTCTCTACGCCGCGGAGCCATCGTCGTTCGCTGTATCATTCGGTAAGGATCCGCACGCAGAACGTGATCAAGCCAGCGTAGTCGCTGTCCCTTGATTTCATGCACGATATCCGGAATTTGTATTGAATTTCTGATCTTGTGATTGAAAAGAACTCGGTATGTGTCATCGACGTCGCGTTTTGGGTCATATATCAAACACATGATTCTTCTCTCGAATGTTAGAAGCCATCTTTCGTACTCATCCGTCAAGGTCCGCCTCTCACATCCATACATGACAACGGGTCTGATCAACACTTTGTACAGTTGCAGCTTATCCCCATTTGCAAGCTATTTTGATTTCAGCAGTGGACGTAGAGGATACAAACGCGATTGCCAGTGGCAAGGCGAACCTTGATATCCTCTCCCACACTATTATCGTGAGTAATGAGAGATCTAAGATACTTGAATCTCATCACTCCTTCAAACGTGTGGTTTCCACTACTGAAATCACTTGCGTCTTGGTCTCGAAAACCAGAGATCATATATTTGGTTTTGGACTCATTGATTTTGAGACCAACGGAAGCTGAAAACTGTTCCGGTGCACTATTTTTTCTTTTGTAGATTTATCCGCTCCTTCTAATATATCAGCCAACTAAAACATTGGATTATTACTAGGATTATGTTAAATTGCTCACATTTAAACAGAATTAATTTTAACAATATCAGCAAGCTATTATCAGCCAATGCTAGATATGTTAATCCAGCTATGGTTGAGTATATTAACATATATTTTACTCGAAATTGGATGGTCATTATCCGCCAATCCTAGAGATGTTGAACCAGGTCTGAGTATAACATGAGGTTGGCTAGTGTATTGTCTACCTTAAATCACCTCGTGCTAAAGTCGCTTGCCAAGGTATTTTTTTAAGAAAATGTTTCTTGTAGAGTATATTGACATAAATTTTACTCGGAATTGGATGGCCATTATCGGCCAATCTTAGAGATGTTGATCCAGGTCTGACTATTACGTGAGGTTGGCTAGTGTATTGTCTACCTTAAATAACCTTGCACTAAAGTCGCTTGACCAAGGTATTTTTTTAAGAATTTGTTTCTTGTAGAGTATATTGACATAAATTTTACTCGGAATTGGATGGCCATTATCGGCCAATCCTAGAGATGTTGATCAAGGTCTGACTATAACATGAGGTTGTCTAATGTATTGTCTACCTAAAGCCACCTCGTGCTTAAGTCATTTGACCAAGGTATTTTTTAAGAGGCCAATCCTAGAGATGTTGATCCAGGTATGACTATTACATGACGTTGGCTAGTGTATTGTCTACCTTAAACCACCTCGTGCTAAAGTCGCTTGACCAAGGTATTTTTTAAAGAATTTTTTCCTGTAGAGTATATTGACATAAATCTTACTCAGAATTGAACGGCCATTATCGGCCAATCCTAGAGATGTTGATCAAGGTTTGACTATTACATGACGTTGGCTAGTGTATTGTCTACCTAAAATCACCTCGTGCTAAAGTCGTTTGACCAAGGTATTTTTTCCTGTAGAGTATATTGACATAAATCTTACTCAGAATTGAATGGCCATTATCGGCCAATCCTAGAGATGTTGATCAAGGTTTGACTATTACATGAGGTTGGCTAGTGTATTGTCTATCTTAAATCACCTCGTGCTAAAGTCGCTTGACCAAGGTATTTTTTTAAGAATTTTATCTTGTAGAGTATATTGACATAAATTTTACTCAGAATTGAACGGCCATTTTCGGCCAATCCTAGAGATGTTGATCAAGGTTTGACTATTACATGACGTTGGCTAGTGTATTGTCTACCTAAAATCACCTCGTGCTTAAGTCGCTTGACCAAGGTATTTTTTCCTGTAGAGTATATTGACATAAATCTTACTCAGAATTGAATGGCCATTATCGGCCAATCCTAGAGATGTTGATCAAGGTTTGACTATTACATGACGTTGGCTAGTGTATTGTCTATCTTAAATCACCTCGTGCTAAAGTCGCTTGACCAAGGTATTTTTTTAAGAATTTTATCTTGTAGAGTATATTGACATTAATTTTACTCAGAATTGAACGGCCATTTTCGGCCAATCCTAGAGATGTTGATCAAGGTTTGACTATTACATGACGTTGGCTAGTGTATTGTCTACCTAAAATCACCTCGTGCTAAAGTCGCTTGACCAAGGTACTTTTTTAAGAATTTTTTCTTGTAGAGTATATTGACATAAATTTTACTAGGAATTGGATGGCCATTATCGGTCAATCCTAGAGATGTTGATCAAGGTCTTACTATTACATGCGGTTGTCTAATGTATTGTCTACCTTAAACCACCTCGTGCTTAAGTCGTTTGACCAATCCTAGATCAGCCATTATCGGCCAATCTTAGAGATGTTGATCAAGGTCTGACTATAACATGAGGTTGTCTAATGTATTGTCTACCTAAAACCACCTCGTGCTTAAGTCGTTTGACCAAGGTATTTTTTAAGAGGCCAATCCTAGAGATGTTGATCCAGGTATGACTATTACATGACGTTGGCTAGTGTATTGTCTACCTTAAACCACCTCGTGCTAAAGTCGCTTGACCAAGGTATTTTTTAAAGAATTTTTTCCTGTAGAGTATATTGACATAAATCTTACTCAGAATTGAACGGCCATTATCGGCCAATCCTAGAGATGTTGATCAAGGTTTGACTATTACATGACGTTGGCTAGTGTATTGTCTACCTAAAATCACCTCGTGCTAAAGTCGCTTGACCAAGGTATTTTTTAAAGAATTTTTTCTTGTAGAGTATATTGACATAAATTTTACTCGGAATTGGATGGCCATTATCGGCCAATCCTAGAGATGTTGATCAAGGTCTGACTATAACATGAGGTTGTCTAATGTATTGTCTACCTTAAACCACCTCGTGCTTAAGTCGTTTGACCAAGGTATTTTTTTAAGATTATTTTTGTGGTTGAGTATATTGACATAAATTTTACTCGGTTATGGTCTGACTTGGATCAACATCTCTAGGGTTGGCCGATAATGGCCATCCAGGCCATTATCGGCCAACCCTAGAGATGTTGATCCAAGTCAGACCATAACATGAGGTTGGCTAGTGTATTGTCTACCTTAAACCACCTCGTGCTAAAGTCGCTTGACCAAGGTATTTTTTTAAGAATTTTTCTTGTAGAGTATATTGACATAAATTTGACTCGGAATTGGATGGCCATTATTGTCTAATTCTAGAGATGTTGAACTAGGTCTGAGTATCACATGAGATTGACCATTGTTTTATTTACCTCAAACCACCTCGTGGTAAAGTAGCTTGACCTAGGTGACAAAATATTATGCTGCTGATTAATATCTTATTCAGATTTTTTTCTGGTTATTAAATATTAACAGATTTTCTTATTGGAAAAAATATGTGATAATGGCTTGTATCCTTGGTTTGTTGTATATTTTGGTAGTGGATTTAGTACATTCATGCAGTATTTGATTTTGACAGCGAATCAAATTTCAATAGTATTCTATATTTATTGATTTAATGCGTGAAATGTTATTATATTTTTACTAGGATAGTGAAATAATAATTTTCTTGTCATCTTGAGGGTTAAATATATTTTGTTTAGAAATACATATTAGAATATTGAAAAACTAAGTTTTGAATTATTTTCATATTGGGTTTTATATGATCTATTTCTACTCGTTTTTCCCATCAAAATTGTATAAATTAAGCAAGATTGATCTCACTAAGCATTACAATTGTATTTAATTAATTTGTATTGAATCATATTTAATTTTTCCTCTTAAAAAACTGATGTATTTTCATTTTCTTTGAAAATGTTGTAAATTTACAATAGAACATAAATGGAAAAAGTTCAAGGTCGAAGTAGTTCGAATAAGGATACCAAAATAGATCAAAACATCACCGGATCAAATAATTACAGTTATATCCATTACATGGATTTCCTGATTCTTTATGGATTGTTGACACAATTACAACTAGGTTATTGGTGACAATAACCAAAGTTGCTCCAATCAGGGAAATACTAACAGTTCCGAAATTGGATTTTAGTGCAGCACATCTCCAGGCTTCTGAAGTATATCCAAAACACTATGAACTATCAAGGTGTAGAAATATTCGCTAAAACGGAGTACACAATAACTATGAGCAAGACATTAGGTAACAAAGTTGTTTTGGCCAATCGAGTATCTCAGATTATAGATAATCTTACTCAGGTTTCGTGGAACTTCGTACCAACCGATATAAAACCCAGCTGATTTAGCAACAAGATGAGCAAACGAAGTATCCCAAGGTAAGCCTTATTCTAAACTTTTATAAAAGGAATGATGGTACTTTTACTATATAATACAGCCGCGTATTTGCGTTCGGACGCATCGCAGAAACTTTGGAGTTCAAATGTAAAGTTGTTTTCCGAGTAGTTCATGTAGCGAGGAACTTTGTAGGGTGGCATTCAGCTCTAGCTTGAGTTGGTTCCAACATTTCCAACTGTTGATATCTCATCGTCCTACTTCAGATCGAGACTCCATAACCCTTGGTACTTTATTTTGCAACCGATGATTAATGGTGCCAGCCATCCTAATGGATCGATAATTTTTACGTTTCGTTACCCTTTTCGTTTACAAAAATTTACGTTTCGTTACCCTTTCGCCTCGAACAAGCAAAGAGTGCGGAAATAAATCGCACAAGGGCTATATCTGCCTATTTATCCGTTTAGCCACCAAGGCGATTGACATCGAGGTGGCGTCAGATCTTTCAACAGAGGGATTTGTCGGTGCGTTCAGCCGATTTGTTGTTCGCCAAGGTAATATGGCGCACATGTAAAGCGACAACGGTACTAACTTTGTATTTCTTTGAAGAAATAACAACTTAGAATCATATTGAAGCCTGCCTGAATTTAATAGCACTTAGTTCTACAAATAAGAATCCGACGTACTCACCTCAGGACACTTCTTGATTGAAGATGTCTTACTCGCACCATCAGAAAAGTAGCAACTAACTCAACATGGAAATATCCTATCCAAATGGAAACTAATCCAGAATATACGTGCTCAATTTTGGAAAAAGTGGGTTTCTGACTATCTACATCGCCTACAACAACGTCCTAAGCAACAAGCAAGATCAAATATAAAGTTAGGAGACATCGTTCATGTGCGAGACGAGCTACAACCAACACCATCAATTTTTCCAGCGTCATGTGGCCGGCGCCCAACATGTTCAATAGAACACACCAAGCAATCATAAGGTGTCACATATCTCAGATATATGACACATATCTGTTTTGCATTATCTTGCATTTATTATTCTTTAAATTTAAATGTTGACTATACTATTTTAACGACAAAATTATGTAAATAAACTAAGTAATTTTAATCAATAAGTTAAAATTTACATTGGTTCTTCGACCCATCAAAACTAAAAATATGCAGACAGTACCACAGCAACAAAGCAAACGAGGCACACAACGTTTAGCCACCATACCGAAGTTTCACATAAAGGCAAGCGGCACACTCACCCGTCGGCAGTTGGAGAAACCCCAGCAAAGCGTCGATACAATTTATTCTAAATATCGAAATGCGGAGTTGGAAGCCCAGGAGGATATTGATGCCAACCATCCGTACCTGATTGACGATTTCATGGAGGAATGCTAAGCATACAAAGTTCTACCACCACTACCATCGAATAAAGAAGAAAAAAGAGATATCGCCAAAACAACATCAACGATTCCATCGCTGGCACTTACAAAAAACCAGAGTCAAGTGTCCACATTTCTTTTGAGCTAATCGACAAACAGCGGTTTTCATTTCTAGTACAACAATTACAATCGGTAAAAACCACAATATCCTCAGAAGCGGCCAGCTCAACAATTCAGAGACAACTCCGACAACAAGACGTCGCAATTCGCGGCACAAACCGGATATTTCATATCTTTGAATGAAGCTTGGTGAATAACGACTATGCTAAGGAATATTTGGGGAAAGAGTGAAAAATCAACCAGATCACCAAAAACAAGAGTGAAATTGACTATCGGAGTAGATGAAAATAAACCCATCAAATACATAGCAGAAAACTATTGTAAAACACTTCAAGATCCACCTTGTCAAGATTGCAACAAATGGTGCGCTCTGATAAAACAACAATAAGTGCAGTGAATATACAACTACGTCCGATCGAGCTGACCATATTCTCGGGGGGATAAGAAAATTGCCACGTTTTCAACAACAAGTTTACCAACATGATTGACTCAAACCGTCAATTGTCTTCTACGCCAAAAATGACGTATTTAAAATCACGCCTACAAAAGTCAGCTGCCCAATTGATAAACTATCTATCAACAATTGGAGAAAATTACGAACGAGCATGTGAAATCTTACTAACAAGGTTTAATAACAAACGATTACTAGCAGCTTCGTATTTCAACACAATACTTACGATGCCCAACATATATCATGCTAATACAGCAGGGATTTGACCAGTACACGATACTACAGTCGAAATACTACGAAACATCAAAATGCTGCATCTACGAGGGCGGATTGAAAATGAAGCCAAAAACCATTTATTTCTCAACATAGTCTCCTTTTACTTCGACACACTTAGTAAGACGATATTCCAACGTTTTTACACCATCTGAATAATACGATTTCGGGAACCCCTCAAAATACGCGTTAGTTTCGGTATCACTTCTTCGTTTAAAATGAATCTTTGTCCTGCAAGCCATTTTTACATGTTTGGAAACAGGAAAAAGTGACTAGGAGCTAAATCTGGACTATAAGGTGGATGATCAACGAAATTCGAAGTATATTTCACGTAATTTTAGCTTCTTATTTTAGCAATAATGTGTGGACCGGTGCATTGTCTTAAAGAAAGAGCACTTTTTTCTTCTTTAAATGTGGTCGTTTTTCCTTGATTGCATCAACCAATTGATCCAATAATGCACGATAATACTTTAAGGATCCTTTTTCAAGATAATCGATGAGCATTATTCCAAAAGCTATCTGTCCGATAGCTATTTCATATGCAAATGTTCATGCAAAATGTTGAACACACGTTCATATGATATGTTTACCATTTCAACAATCTCACGCAACTTGACTCGGCGATCATTTATAACGATATCGAGGATTTTCTTGGACAACTGGAAAAGAAGCTTGAAAAAACCAAGAATTAAAATAAATGAAGAACGATTTTTAGTGAAATCTCAGCTTATCGAACTAGGTCAGCAAGGTGGAATGAAACTGAGTAAATGGTCCAGCAAACATCCTGACCTATTAAAAGTTACAAACGAAAACACCTTAAGCGGTAATCTTACCATCGCTGATGAACAGTCCATCAAAACCTTAGGGATAGGCTACAACCCACCTGTTGACTGCTTTGTATTCCAAATAACGACAAAAGGGTAACGAAATGTCAATTTTTGCCTTAAATCTCGAAAATCTTGAATACACTAGGATGGCTGGCACCATTAATCATCGGTTGCAAAATAATATACCAAGGACTATGGAGGCTCGATCTGAAGTGGAACGATAAGTTATCAACAGAAACAGCGAAACGTTGGAACCAACTCAAGCTAGAGTTGAATGTCGCACAACAAATCAAAATTCCTCGCTACATCAACTATTTTGCAGCTGTGTTATACAGTGAAAGTACCATCAATGATCAAAGTATAATTCGGCTTTTGATCGCAAAAACAAGGGTCGCACCGGAAAAAACAAAATTGACGATTCCTCGACTGGAGTTATGCGATGCGGTATTGTTCGGCCAGTTGGTTCAGCAAGTTAAAAAGAGCCTACAGGCAATTAACAACTCTACATAGTTGGTGGAACGGTCCTATCTTTTTGCAGCGCACAGACATAAAAGGTGACAAAATGGAATACGAAACATTCGCAGAAAAGAAAAGAAATATCACTACCCATTCGCAACTGAAAAACATGGCAACCCCAATTCAAGGTTTAATCAATAAAACCTCATCGCTTACGTCGCTCCTACGCAAAGCAGTGCACCCATATAGCTTTGTTTAGACTAGTAGCATCTGTTCAACAGGTAGATTTTTTCGAAGATCATTCTCTGCTGAAACAAAGCAAATTCTCAGCAAACGTAGCGGAATTATTTCGAGAGATTCGACTATCCTACAAAGAGAATCATCAGATCATCCTTCCGTAGAAAAGGCCTCTGACCAAGTTAGTATTGGATTGGGGACATAAAGAAACGTTGCATGGAGGCAACGCATAAACGTTGGCTTTCATTCTACATTTCTTTTCACTACTCATAGACTAATTTAACATTTCGCGGGTAAAAATACGACTAATTCGATACGGCGATTTATATACAAATATGAAGGATTCTCAATCTCGATTCTGCTCGCATAGTGGTGCATAAGTTTCAGTCGAAAAGATAACGCGCACTAAATTTCGCTCACTAAAGCTGAAATACAAGATAAAAATATTGCAAAGTCTTCGGTTGGAATCGAAACAGCTTCGATATAAGGACAAATACTAGATACATCGCGCACTATATAAAGGGTCCGCCATCTAAAGTTTTTTTTTCAACTAGTGCTTATTTCGTGAATGGGACCACTTAGCTCATGTCTGATTTGACAGATAATAAGTTTTATCCTTCCGCAGAACGAATATGGTTGTGTATACGCTTGAACAACGCTGGGAAATATTGCGACATTACTTTGAAAATCATAGTAATGTTGCAGAATGTGTCGAAAATTGCGTACGGATTTTGGAAGAAGATAAGCATCGTCAGCTTCATATGTTCGTTATCTTGTGAAAAAAGTGAAAGAAACTGGCATCCTCATCGATAAACCAAAGCGTGAAAAGCCAAAAACAGTGCGTACACCCGAGAATATTGATACTGTGGCAGAAAGTGTGCGTGATGCGCAATCAACATCAATTCACCGTCGTTCTCAACAATTGAACATTTCGGAGACATCATTGAGACGAATTTTGCATAAAGACCTTGGTATGACGCCGTACAAAGTCCAATTGGTTCAGGAATTGAGGCCAACTGACCATCCAATGCTTTTTCGCTTCGCTGAGTGGGCCTGCGATCGACTTACAGAAGATGCCGATTTTGCCAAAAAAATCATCTTTTCGGATGAAGCTCATTTTGATCTTGGCGGGTATGTAAGCAAGTTAAATTGTCGCATTTGGGGCACGGAAAACCCGCACGCATACATTGAAAAGCCGGTACACTCAAAACGAGTCACTGTTTGGTGTGGATTTTGGTCCAAAGGCATAATTGGGCCATTTTTATTCGAAAATGAGCATGGAGTGGCCGTTACAGTCAATGGTGATCGTTATCGGGCCATGTTGAACGAATTTTTGTTCACAAAAATTGAAGAGGAGGATATTGGCAACATTTGGTTTCAACAGGACGGCGCTACGTGCCACACAGCTGAAGCTACACTCGATGTTTTGCGTCCTGTTTGTGAAGATCGCATTATCAGCCGCAGAGCTGATGTCGTTTGGCCACCTCGGAGCTGCGATTTGACACCGTTGGACTATTATTTGTGGGGTGCCCTCAAAGATAAGTGTTACGCCGACAAGCCAGAGACAATTGACGCTTAAAAGGACAATATTCGAGAAACCATTGGTGTAATACAGCTGCACACAATCGATAATATGCTTAAAAATTGGACCGATCGTGTAGGCTACTGCATGGCCAGCCGAGGCAGCCATTTGAATGAGATTATTTTCCATTATTAACCGGTAGGATTGTACTTTTAAATAAAAAAAGAAATTTGAGAAAATATTCAATAGTTTTTTTTATAGCATTTTCAAAAAAAAAGAAGTTATTTGGCGGACTCTGTCTATATCAATATCGTAGTTAAATTCAATTCCAATTGGTAGGTTTTTTAACCTTCAGTGTGGTATACATTAATTTACCTTGTACCATTTTATTAGATAGAGGTTTCAGTTTTATGAGTTTTAAACCAAATTGGATCAATCATATCACGTTGAGATTATAATATTCGGTTAAAAATTACTTTGCATCATTTGATACTAATACTCCAAAGTATTATACTTAAAATTTAGTAGTTATCTGAGTATGATTTGAGTATGTATTTACATAATAAACGTTTAAAAACTGATGCGTTTAAATATGTTACGATGTTATTTTTTAATTCTCAAGCGATTTAAAATAAATTGTTAACATTCCCAAGACCAACATTTAAACTTTGCCTTTTACGTTTTGATAAAAACCAAAATACAAATTTTTCCTAGTTTTATTACTCATCTGTGACAAGAAACTTTTATTTTCATACATATTTATATATGGTTAAAGGGAGTTTAGTTAAAAAATTGTTATATATCAATATGTGTGTTAGTATACATTTCCATCATATAGTTGATTCAATTTACAAAAAAATATAGTATTATAGAGATTTACAGTAAAAGACTTAATATAACGTTTGATACCACGTTGAAATCGTAGCTAAACCCTTCGTAAATCACATACAATATACATACATATGTTTTATATACTCGCACTTTCTCTTTAAGAGCTATTCAAGTAGGTAACTCTGTATTTGTTACATTATACTATTTGATCGTTGCCTAGAAACGTGTTTATCGACTGATTTTTTGATATTTTCGGTGTATTTGTCACGTCTAAAATCAATAATGGTCATTTATTTGTTTCATATGAAGTATACAATATAATAAAATAAGGCCAAAACAACTATAAAACATTGTAAAATAATCAAAAACAATCGGAAGAATAACAAAGTTAAATTCACAAGAGAAATAAATTTATTGACGATGTCGAACAAGAGTAAAATCTTGTATTTTTAGTGAATGATTGTTTTTGAGGGTTTGTTACCTATGGGGGAAAATAATTTTGATTATTATTTGCCGTAGATTATAAAAAATAAATATTGATATGATATTATTTTTCGTTTGGTTTTTGAATTTCTGGCGTAAGAAAATGTAGCGCTACTATCAATTTCCAATTGATTTGACATTGATTACAAAAATTATATAGAATAATCCAGTTAAAGAAAATAGAAATAACATAAAACTAGATGTTTGTTTAGTACAAAATAAATTGGAAATTGGTTTTTCGTCGTTGTTACACCCAATTCTTGTTTTACAAAATAAAAATTTGATATATTGATCTTAATCAAAAAATTTAAGGAATTTTGGATATAAAAACACGAGTATACACTAAATTGGTTAATTTGATATTTCATACATATACGTTATTTTCGTTATTTATTTTATTGTCTTTTTTATCCAACTCAAAGGACAAACTAATAAAATTCTTGCCGTTATGAGATAAATTTGGAAGAATGATACCAAGTATTGTTTGGGTCGGAACAACATTTTTGTATTTCGTCATTAAATTTTCTTGTAAATAAAATTAATACTGATTCGAAGATCCGCAATAATTTTAAATTAATTAGACTTTGCTGATATCCATCCAAGCAATTTTAATTATTTTGTTTTGATTTTTTGAAATGTAATATAAGTGTATATGTTATGTATTCTTCATTAGTTTTTTCTTAGTCATTAGTAGTTCTTTTTTAGGCATTTCTTAGTCATTTGTACAAATTTTCTATATTTAAAATAATGAAGGTATTGTTTATTATTATATGTATTATTAACATGAATTCAATAATTAATTTCAGAAACTATCTGTTCAACCAATGCGCCATTCAAACTAGTCTCTTTGAGATACAATAGTCTTAAACGATAATTTCAGTCTTAGGTGAAAACCAACCAAATCAGAAGAATCCAAAAACATAATCAAGCACTATTTTCGCACTACAATAATCAAAATAATCTTAAATATTTAATAGGAATAGATTATGAGAGGCAGTAATATTTTGTTCTGATGTTATGTGTATTTTCAACCGTCGTATTATTGATTTGGAAAACTACTTTTCAACTAGCTTATGCTAAAATACGAGGGATACAGTTAGAAATACTTTTTTCAGTTGAGATTTAATGACAGAACGCGTATCACGACTCAAAAAGTTATGGTATTTTTGTTCAGGTATTAGACACTTCATCTTGGAAAGACTTAGCTCAACACAGCGTCTGTAAATTATTCAGCTATATTACGAAAACTTATGGTCATCTTATGGTCCACATAATCGCTTTTCCGAACGCACAAGTTACTTTACCATTGAACAATTTTTCATAATACGAGACAAAATATACCACTTACAGCACATCATAATAAAGAAAATAGCTGAGAGTGTACGCGATGATGACCCGCCGCAACGTGACTCTGAATTGCGCCCTTTATCACACCATGATAATCGACTATTGCCTGCCTCTATGAGATTTGGTTACAACAGTATGGTGCTTCTTGCCAGGCAAATCGTGAATCGTAATGGAAAAAATATTTGACTTCATATAACTCCAATTATGATAATTAAATTAGTTAAATAAAAAAATTATACCGTTTTACAATGATTCTTAATAAGTAAATTAGAATCATCAAATCGCATATACATATATATTTAGTTAGTGGTACAAATGGTGGAGTCAAAAGGGGCAGTGGTTAAAGTTGTGACTTTTGGTACATGGGAGATACGGGGTTAGAATCCTGATAGGTGAAAGGGAAAAAATTTGTTCATCATTCCATTACGATCGATGATGTATGACCCGCAGTTGGAGAATGAAGAATTCATTGACCAACCCATATTTTATTCTCAGTGCTATAGGCTTTCATGGAGCAATACAATATGCAGATGGTTTAAACAAATCTAACCTATAACCGGTACGTCCTTTTATTGACTGAAAACGGTGTACGTAATAAATGTACGGTGTACTTCGATAAATGATATGGTGTTCTATACGTCGATAGATGTCAATGATACCTCAATCAAATTAAAATATCAAATAATTCATTTTTTTTAATTAATAATTAATTTATCTAAAATAAATTATTAGAGAAATTTCCTTTTCAATACAAAATATAAAAACATAATCAAATAGATTTAACGATGTGTTCGTTAATATGTTTTGTCTTACGGGTCGAGTAAATTTCGGCATTAAAATAAGATAAGTTTAGATGATCAACTTGTGGAATGTAGCAATGCAAGTACTAGTGTAACTAGTTGCTGTTAGGTTTGGGATGGAGCATATGGCACGGCTCTCCAGTTACTGGATAAAGTTCAATGGTGTGCCATCCGAAAAATACGAAACTCCAGACTAACAAAAGAAGTAGACAGCTTACAACTTCGCAGAGATGTTGCAGAACTCTGCGTGTTATATAGATTTATAAATGGTAAATGTTCAACCACCATTTGTTACGCCAGGACGGGTGACACAAAGAACGGTCAATGCGCATAGGTTTACGGTGAAGCTTTCGAAACCTTGAACTGAAGATGCAAAGCGCGAATTTATTTATCGAACATCGAACGAAGAAGTGGAATTAGTTGGTCGGTTTTCAGTTTCCGTTGGAGTATAAAATGCACAAGTTTAAGGCAGCTATCAACCTTTACTTGAAGGGACGCGTGTTGGGTGCAGGAGCTCTGACAGTTACAAGGAGCTAGGACAGTTTTAAAGACCGCCCTGCACCCAATTAAAGCTAAACGTAAAAAAAATAAAAAAAACATATTTGGTATCAGTTCTAGGACCTATCTTAATGCTTCTCAGTTTGTTTGCTGTGAGAAAAAACAAATATCTGTTTTCTGCCTATGGGGTGTTCTTTATTTAAAGAGATAGGTTGGAAGGTGGTTAGAACTATAATTATCTTGAACTATAATTATCTTTAATCTTTAAGATCATTAACATAGTGTTAGAACGTCTGCTAAGATAATCCGCTTCTATAAGCTGTTTTTGCATTGAGCATGATCTTAACTAAGGAGTACTTTATCAAAAACCTCTTAGTTTTTTTCTAACAGAGACTAAGCAGTTAGTTAGAAATAGAACGATATTTAGAGCGACCACCCGTAAAGGAATTTTAGATATCATAGTTGAGGATACCGAATACTGTAAGGACACGGAAGGAGTTGCAAATTTACAAGAGGTAGAGTATAAAAAGAGACTGCAATATAAATAGTTGAATGTTTTATTAAATGTGATATTCTTTGCAAAATGAGATAAAGGAGCACTTTTTTTTTATCAAAGAATACGAAAAAAAAATTGCCCTTTTTGTCGATGTATTGGTGAAAATAAAATACAAATTATTATGCTACACAATTTACACAAACATAAATTTCATAGTATAGTCTTTTAAAACATATAGATTTATTTTATTATAATCCTTTATTATTATTGTTATTAACTTTTTATTTAATTTTGATAATTTCACACATTTACGACAAAATATAGTTCACAAATGAAATTAAAAATGGCGTTTTGTTTTTGTTTATATTGTTTTGGCATTTAAAAATTTATATGTGTGTGTAAAATCTGGGAAAAAATCTCGATTTTTCAAAAGTGCTCGAGATAAAAAAAAAGTGCTCGAGATCATTTCCAAAGAATATGTTTATGTTATGTCAAAAACGCACGTGTTCCGAGCAAAAAGAGCACTTTTTCTGCTGTCAGAGCACTTTTTTTTACCAAAGAATATCGCAAAAGTCAGTAATCCTTTTTATTTTTGTTGTCACTCTTATCTTTCTACACACAGTAACGTTATGGTAGTTCGGTGTTTCATTCATCATGTCAGTATCTATTCTGTTTTGTATGAGTGTGCAGTCATATTAATTCGCACAGTATTCCTGTCAATATTGATAAGCTGCGAATGAAATTTTACAAAAATTACTCAAAACATCAGATAACTATAATAAAGTGGAAATTGGATGAATATAAACTATTTAAAGTTGATAGAGTAGATAGAAGAACTTATAGTTGCATTACGTTCGCAATAGTTTTTCTAAAGAATACTTAGATAGCATTGAATATTCATCAATTAAGATTGTTAAATACCTAAGTTGTTGTTTTTTATAACATGCATGAATGTTTGTAGTCTCACATTGGATAAACTTTATGATATATTATATACATCTACTAAAGATTATGATACTGTTAGATTAATAGTAGTTTCAATATTTACCTAATGGCCAAAACAGTATGGGAAAGGACTATAATTGAATATGAGAAAGAAATCTATAAAAGTTATGAGAAATAACTTAATAGGATGGTTTTAAGTGCTAAGAGAGATTATTTGCATTATAAACTTACTTCTTATGTAACTACTAAAAATTTATAGAATAATGTTGCGAATTATAGTATAAAACTAAAGGACCCGGATCAAAGTGTCATTAAGTTCTTAGTAGATGTACTTAATAAGAGATTTTGAAATAACCAATATGTTCTAGTAGTGTGAGGCAAACAAATTGTTGACTTAAATGATACGTAAGTAATTGGGTTATTGTACGGTTAGAAATAAGCCACGAAATGGATTGGACTATCGGATTTCCGATCTAGAATTCGTATTTGTTTGCATTTTTATTAATAAACATAGATATTTATTTGGGACTGTGTACAACCACCTATAACAAGCAAGAGGTGTTATACACAATTTAAAAAAATCCCTACTAGATATTGAACTTTTATTAAGCTATCTCACCTGCCAGTATGATGAAATATTCATCTCAGGTGACTTCAATTTTGATTTACTACAGGATAGAATGTTATCTCGAATGTATTTGAATATTTTGCACAGTCTTAATGTATCAGTACATAATACTGGTAAGCCAACTTATTTTTGTCCAACCACTAACGGTATCGCTTCTTCTCTTATTGACCATGTTTTATCGTTCACCGATAACTCTATTTCTTTTTTCAATCAATTATCTCTCGGTTTAGGATCTCATCATGACCTATTAGTATTCTCTACTAATTGTTACTCTCGCCCGGAGCCTAAAAGGTTTAGTTTTAGAGATTTTTCTAATATAGATGATTCTCATTTAGCACTAGTTTGTACCTCTATTCCTTAGGATAACATTTTTTCTCTTGATTCCTCTACTAGTCAAATCCAGCTTTCCAATGGATTTATTAATTCAGTTTTCGATAGTTGCGTTCCTCTTAGATCAGTGGTAATTAAACCTAAATCTCCTCCATGGATGTCTGGAGAAATTAAGGATGCAATCAGATTTAGGGTAGATAAATTTCGCTTATGGAAAAGATAAGGAGATAGTAAGATATTTTTAGTCTACAAACAAGCTCGCAATAGGGAAGTAAGATTAATTAGGGCAGCCAAAAGTACTTTTTTCCAGGATAAATTAGATCCATCTCTTCCTCCTAAGGTTTTTTGGTGTAATGTTTGAAATCTAGGTCTAGGCAGGTGTAGAAATAATGGTATTTTAGATTTCAAAGCTGGGGATATCAATTCTTATTTTATTAGCTCGAATCCAACTTTGGTTAGTCCTGTTGTTGATCTTCAATCTGAAGAGTGTTTTAACTCTTTTTCATTTTCTAATATTTCATTTGAGGAGTTACAGTCTGCTGTTTTGAAACAACAAAAGACAATCAACAGAAGAAAATCGGAATCGTCTGGTCTTGATAGGGTTAGTTTAAAATTGGTGAAACGAATTTTTCCTGTAGTCTCAAAATATTTATTACACATTTTTAATTGTATCTTAACCTCTTCTTCGTTTCCTGAGTAATGGAAACTCAGTAAAATAATTCCAATTCCAAAAATTAAAAATCCTGTTGAATTATCCCAATTTAGACCTGTCAGTATTTTAAGTTCCATTTCCAAAGCCTTTGAGATTGTAGTGAAAAACCAAATTCAGTCCCATATAATTGATAATAGTTTACTTTAATGTCTTTCAATCTGGTTTTAGAAAGTGTCATGGCACGAATACTGCATTAGTGAATATCAGCGATGATATTCTGCGTAGTATGGAAAACAGGGAACTGACTTCTCTCACTTTATCAAAGGCCTTTGATTCTTTGAATCACAACATTCTCTATAACAAGCTTATCGCACAATTCCCTTTCAGCTGCTAGATTAGTTAAAAATTATTTATCGGACCGTTCACAAACAGTTTTTTTTGGTAGTTGTTATTCTAATTTTCTTCCAGTTACTTCAGGTGTCCCTCAAGGTTCGGTCCTTGGTCCTTTATTATTTTCTGTGTACATTAATGACATATATTCCTCGTTTCACCATTGTTCGTTTCACATTTTTTCTGATGATGTCCAAATTTATAGAAATAGTAAGTTAGATCAGCATTCTATTGTTAGTAATATTTCTCTGGTTAACGAGGATTTAGATAGAGTATATAATTGGTCTATTTCCAATGGAATCGTCTTGAATGCTAGGAAATACCAATCTATTATTATATACAAAAAATCGTTAGATACGTTTTCGTTTCCTTGTATTAATCTTAATGGGTCAGTCATTCCGTTTTCAACTACTGTTAGGAATTTGGGGATAGTTTTTAACAAAACTCTTACCTGGGGTGATCATTTAATACAAGTTAGTAGAAAAGTATTTGGTTTACGTAGTTGTTTGTAAAAAGTGGTAGGATTTACGGATAGTTCGTTTAAAAAGAGAATGTTTATGTCCTATCTCCTTCTGCATTTTCTTTATGGTGATGTTGTCTTATTTGGTATGTTTGTAATGGCCAACTTATAAACTTTAAATATCGATTTATAATATATCTTTTGGGAGTGCGGTATACTAAGTTACTTTGGATGCGCACTGTACTTAAATTGTGATTCGTTTTGTTATACATAGCATTGGTGTTAGCCTACATACACATTCTAAGATAATCTTCTAAAATGCTAATCCGGTTTAATAATTTTGCGGTAATCGTACAAAAAAAAAAAAAACCGAAATATGAGAATTATTTTTTTTGATAGAAGAGGGAGATTCTGATTTGGATTTTCGATCATGAAGGATCGTTTTGGTCGCTGCTAACAAAAAAGTAATCCAGAATTAGAGATACATATATGGATTAAAATTTGATATCTATATATACTTAAAGTAAATAAAAAAAAAATAATAATAAATTACAATTTAGAACTAAAAGTTGTACATGGTACATAATTAGATTTGCGTGTTGTGTGTAAACGAATGCTGAGTTACGTATGTATGTACGAGTACGATGAGAGTGTATATATTTGCTAGTCCACAACAACAGGCTGGCGTATGTTAAATATCGAACGTGGTCTATTACCGGATTATTCTTCGTTTTTTTTTGTGCGGCTACTTAAAATCAAACCACCATGTGGAAAATAGCCCATGCTGTTAAATTTTAATGCTGAGGAAAAAAAAATCTGGTTACGGTATATCTAACCGGATTATCACTTTCGTTATATCCAAGTGCTGGTGCAACAAACCAACGAGTAACCAAAGTTTCGCTATGTGAATGGCCGCCATATAATTTATAGATATATATCTCAATTATTAAGATAAATTTGTATATAGAATCAATAATTAAAATATATATATAAAAAAAAAAAAAAAAAAAAAAAAAAAAAAAAAAAAAAACAACCTAAAATTAATAATTATGCTAAATTATTACTGAATTTATGAAATAGAAGTGATGTTTTTGATAGTTATCGAAGTGTACTATTCTATAATCTATTTAGCTTTAAGAATATTTTTCCATACAGATCTCCGTTGGTGAGCGCTCGTCAGCTGATCTGGGTGAGTTTTTTTAATTGTATTTTCTATAATATTTACTTAAATTTTTTTTGTAATTATATAACTTGTTAAGTATTTCATGCATATTTTTTGTTTAAACTCTATTTGAATTATCTTGACAAATTCTTTGTGGTTATGCTTATTTAATTATCATTGATAACATCAAATTTGAAATTCTGTATTATGTTACTTATTTGTTTAATTATTTTTTTTTTTTTTTAATAAAATGTTGATTATAATGAATTGCTAAATTTCTAGTTTGTACTGTTGGGAATGTGTGAGCAAGGTGAACAAATTTAATTTTTTTCCTCCAGGTTATATTAATTTCTTTGTGTGATCGAATATTTTTGTGTGCTGTTTGTAACCCTCCCGAGCCGAATTGAGTTTATCCAAACAAAATTCCTGGAGCGTGGCACACACTGGTCATTACAAAAATGGCGCCGAAACAGGGACCTGAAGGTCACCTCATGGTCACTGCATGGTCTCTTTAATTTATTAATTTTTAACACTTCAATTATATTTTTTTTTATTATTTGCCGATTTATTTGCTTACAGTAAATAAGATTGACTATCAGTTATGAAGTTTTTTTTTGATTGAATGATCGTGTTTCGATTTATCTCAGAAGGATACTCTTAGCTTGAAACTCTTATTTACTGGTAAGCAAAGCACGCTTTGATCGTACCGTGTCGTATTTTCTATCAGTTTTTTTATATCAACATGTTTGTTTGAAAATCGGAAATTTCTTTGATGCAATTGAATAGTGATGATTTCACTCATCTTGCATCAGAGAGGTTGTTGATTGCACACATATGTTGATTTACATGCATAATTCAGTTTGTTTGTTCACTATTCTCTACATTCACACCAGTATAGCTATTTTAGAAATATTATTGATTAATTTTGATTTTAAATATATATATATATACCTATATATTTAATTGGAATGCAATTTGCGTTGCTATTTGGTTGGTGGTTTACTTTTTTTTTCTATTTTATTATTTTATATATATACATATCGCTATTTTTTCTTAAAGTTTGTTCCATTAAACGTTGGAAAAAAAAACCAATACTACAATTATAATTGAAGACTATTATCATAAGAAAAGTATAGCTTTTTTATTTTTATTACTGTAACTTCAAGAAATAGAAATTTTCGTTTAATATGGATCGGAATCAGTATATCAAATTTTTACTTGATGAAGAAATCGAAGTTGAATATACGGTTCATGATATATCAACTGACGATTTAGAAGCTTTAAGTAAGCTATTACAAGCTCTGGAACCAGAATTTAGTAATCCCAAAACTCCATTGGGAAAATCTCATTTATCGAGTAACCCTGAGCACGATATTGATTTGGGCTGCTCCGTTTACAAATTTTTAGATAGATCTATTAAATCTACACCAGTTCCTTCAACTGAACAGCTGTTTCGAATTTTTTATCGAGCGACTCATTGGCAAAAACGTTTACAAAGAACAAAAAATTCATTTGGAGAGGTACCTGGAGTAACTAATCAAATGTCGAAATTCAGGCGACTTGCACAAGAAGCCCTTAACCTTTTAAATATGGACAAGGACTCTGTAACTCCTTCTCAACAGCAACCTGATGGTGCATGTGCTAAGGTGTCAGATACTTATCCTATTCCTAGTAGCAGCTCGATAGAAAAATTAGATATAAAAAAACAGCAGGAACTGCAAACTTCGTCTGAGACCAGTGATCAGCAGGATGAATACAAATTGCGTAAAGTTATCAGACAAACAAATCAACCAGATTTAACGACAGAACCTACGGGTAGAAAGGTGGACTTTAATGTTCAAAAGAATCTCGAAAAGGTTATCTCGATCAATCAAGAACAAATCCGAACAGTAGATAAGTCCAAGTTTAACGAAGTTTCTGGGTATCCTTCATTGAATTCACTTACAAATATAACGCCAGACGACGGTCCACCTAGTTATTCAAATCAATCAAATGTATTCAATGCGAATAATTATAATAACCAATTCACACAAGAACAGTTTAGAGACGTGCCTCATTATGCCACCTATGGTAACTCAAATCAATCTCAATCCTATTCTCCGTATGTAGGGAATTATAATTCTAGATATCATCCTAAGTGGGGGATTTCATTCTCCGGAGCCCCCCAAGACATGGATGTAACAGATTTTGTATTTCGGTTAGAATCATACGCTCATAGGGATAGAGTTCTTCCCAATGAATTAGAAGCGTTGTTACCTCATTTTTTAAAGGGGACAGCCGAAAAATGGTTTTCGTCTTTCTCGAAATTAAAACCTAACTCACCTTATAAAATTATACGAGAAGCACTCTTAAGTAGATTTCGCAGTCATGTGACGGAACGGGAAATGCGTCGAATAATCGAAACTCGTTTACAAAAACCCAGAGAAACATTCAATGACTATCTTTTGGAAATGGAGTGTTTAAATAGTAGATTACAGTATGGATTACAAGATAATGAATTTTTAGAAATATTACGAGAAAATATGGACCCAGCTTTGCAGAATGCTACTTTATCGTCAAACATTAGGTCGATAGATGAACTAAGACTTATATGTCAACGTTTTGAAAAGCTATGGCATACGTCTGGTTATGATCCTCGTAAACTAACGGAATCAAAATTTCGAAGAGCTGCAATCGTTAGTTCTATGTACGAAGATGAAAATAATTTATTCAAATCAAATGAAACTGCTCAAAATACTTCGATTTCGCCACCCATGTTATCCGATTCTTTACAAAATTACCCACAATTGGAAGCATTAAATGCAAAGTTTGGTCAAAGTAGAACTAACCCTAGAGGTACAATCTCCAAAGAACCAGGAAATTTCTTGATATGTTGGAACTGTCGGGACCTGGGCCATCGTTATCAGGATTGTCCAACTCCAATTCAGCAAATATTTTGCTTTGGTTGTGGTAAACGTGGTGTCATTAAACCAAATTGTATTTATTGCCAATCAAGACTGTTGGGAAATGGACATCCGGTCGCGAACAAATCGGGTCTCTTGCGTCCGGGGAATACTATACTCAACCCGAAAGCACCATCCACGAGTTCGGAAGTGCAAAAGAACCCAAATCGTTAGTAAACTTAAAACAGTCATCATATAATCAGGCACATTCCCTGCCTGACACTATAATCGAATCAAATATTAATAAAAACACCAAATTCAGAACCATATCTACACAAACTGACAACTATTGTAATGAACCAACTCTATTATCGAAAAATAAATTTTCAACTACTCTAAAATGTAAGCGATTCAACCGTTTGTTGATGTATTGGCGAAATCGTAAAATAAACCAACGGCTCTGCTCAAGTAGTATAATTAACGACAACGTAGATCCCCGTCCTCATGTTAATATAATTTTGTTTGGTAAAACTCTTTTGGGACTATTGGATAGTGGGGCATCCATTAGTGTTTTAGGAAGAGGATCTGAAATGCTTTTGTCTAGAGCTGGCATCGCCTACCATAAACTGACCTCTTGCATAAAGACGGCTGATGGTACTAAAAATAAAGTTTTGGGGTACATCGATCAACCAGTCACATACAATGATAAGACAAAAGTTATAAGACTTTACATTGCTCCTACGTTAGAGGGACAACTTTATCTAGGTATAAACTTTTGGCAGGCGTTTTCAATCACACCATTAATTATCAGTGAATTATGCAAAAATGAAACTGAAATGAAAACCCATAAGCTTTCTTTTGATCAAACACAAAAACTTGACCTCATTAAAAATTCATTTCCGTCATTTAATGAACATGGGCTAGGCAGAACTCATCTATTAGAACATGAAATCGACGTAGGCGATAATCCGCCTGTAAAGCAGCGTCACTATCCAGTATCGCCAGCTATCCAAAAGTTAATTTATGATGAGTTGGACCGAATGTTGGAGATGGGAGTAATTGAAGAAAGCAAAAGTGCTTGGTCTTCACCTGTTGTCCTTGTACGAAAACCAAACGGGAAGGTACGTCTTTGTCTGGATTCACGAAAAGTAAATTCTTTAACCAAAAAGGACGCATTTCCTCTACCAATAATTGATGGGTTGTTGGGGAGGTTATCAGAGACAAAGTACATTACCGGAATTGATCTTAAAGATGCCTTCTGGCAAATACCGCTTGAGAAAAATTCTCGCGATAAAACGGCTTTTTCAGTGCCAGGTAGGCCTTTATATCAATTCTGTGTGATGCCCTTTGGTCTCTGTAACTCCCCACAAACCATGTCAAGATTGATGACTCGCGTAGTTCCCCATGAATATCATGAAAATATTTTTGTGTATCTGGACGATTTATTGGTCGTGTCCAGTACTATTGATGAGCATTTTCGACTGTTACAACTGGTGGCCACTTGGTTAAAAGAGGCGGGTTTAACCATAAATCTTGATAAAAGCCGATTTATGATGCGTGAACTAAAGTATTTGGGATACATTATTGGTGAGGATGGGTTAAAAACAGATCCAGACAAAGTGGAAGCCATTCAAAATTTTCCAGCACCGACTTCTATTAAGCAAACGCGACGTTTGTTAGGTATGGCAGGGTGGTACCAGCGTTTTATCCCAAATTACGCTACGGTAACCACACCTATAACTGACCTTTTAAAAAAGGGTACAAAATTTACATGGACGCCTCAAGCGCAATGTGCTTTCGATGAATTAAAGTCTCTGCTAACTTCAGCACTCGTACTCACTAACCCAAACTACAATAAACCATTTGCAATACGTTGTGATGCAAGTACATCAGGAGTGGGTGGCGTATTGTTTCAGTATGCCGATGATGAACATGAAAGACCTATCGCCTTTGTATCAAAGAAACTGAATCCTGTTCAGAAACATTATTCGATATCTGAACTTGAGTGTTTGGCTGCTTTGATCAGCATAAAAAAGTTTAGGCCCTATATCGAGGGTTTCCCTTTCAAAATAATTACTGATCATATGGGATTGAAATGGCTAATGACACAGAAAGATTTAAGTGGTCGTTTAGCGAGGTGGAGCCTCAAACTCCAACAGTATAATTTTACAATCGAACATCAAAGAGGGTCCCGTAATGTTGTGCCTGATGCACTTTCTCGAGCTTTTTGTGATGTGGCTGAAGAAATACAATGCGATTGGCCTCTATTGATAAACGCCATAGATCTAAATACGAGTGAGTTTGATGATTCAAAGTATGCAATGTTTCGCGAACAAATCGAATTAAATCCAGAAAATTATCAAAATTTTAAGATAAATAACAAACGTATCCTTATTCGAATAGAGCCTAAATTGAACGAATCGCTCACAGATTTACCGGTCTGGAAATTATGGATCCCAGAACCACTGACGTTACAACTTATTCACGAGGAGCACGATATTGCTACAGGGGCACATGGTGGAATACAAAAGACTCTTGATAGGTTAAGGCGTTATTATTTTTGGCCTAGAATGCGAACTCAAGTAAGAGAATATATTGGAAACTGTGAGTTGTGTAAAACCAGTAAATGTAACAACCAACTGTCCAGACCTCCATTAGGAAATCTTCGACTGACTGAGCGGCCATGGCAACGTATTTTCGTAGATTTGATGGGTCCATATCCCCGATCAAAGTTGGGTAATACCTACATTCTTGTAGTCGTAGATCAATTTTCGAAATATGTCCTATTAAGACCATTATCGACAGCAACATCACCGAAAATTATATCGTTCCTCAAAAACGATGTCTTCTTAACTTTTGGTACACCTGAAACGTTAGTTAGTGACAACGGAACACAATTCAAAAGCAAACTCTTTGAAAAACTCTTATCGGACTTTAAGGTTACTCATACATTTACCGCACTGTATTCGCCTCAGGCAAATGCCTCTGAGAGGGTCAATAGATCTATACTTTCGGCGATTCGAGCTTACGTAAAAGAGGAACATCGTAGTTGGGATGAGAAAATCGGAGAAATCGGTTTCGCGTTGCGAAATTCCATACATCAATCAATTGGTTATTCTCCTTATTTTGTTCTATTTGGGTATCACATGATTGTTAGTGGTAATTGTTATAACCTTTTAAGAAATCTAAACTGTATAAATGAAAACGAAGTGAATATTTTACCGGTTAGTGATAGACTAAATAGCCTACATGCAAAGGTTAAAACTAGTCTCCAAGCTGCTTATGATAGCTATTCGAAACGTTATAACTTGCGAACTCGGCCAATCGAATACATACCTGGTCAAATAGTATATATACGGCAACACCATTTAAGTGATTCGAGTAAACATTTTTCGTCTAAACTGGCACCTAAGTTTTTAAAAGCTCGTATAGCTAGTAAAGTTGGAAACGTAATATACAAGTGTGAAGATATGGCAGGTAAATCGCTTGGAAACTATCACGCTAAGGACATAAAAATATGATATTGTGAATTCAGCTTCGATTATAATTGACCATAGTGGAAACCTTATAATCGAACCTGCCCTGTAATGGCCAACTTATAAACTTTAAATATCGATTTATAATATATCTTTTGGGAGTGCGGTATACTAAGTTACTTTGGATGCGCACTGTACTTAAATTGTGATTCGTTTTGTTATACATAGCATTGGTGTTAGCCTACATACACATTCTAAGATAATCTTCTAAAATGCTAATCCGGTTTAATAATTTTGCGGTAATCGTACAAAAAAAAAAAACCGAAATATGAGAATTATTTTTTTTGATAGAAGAGGGAGATTCTGATTTGGATTTTCGATCATGAAGGATCGTTTTGGTCGCTGCTAACAAAAAAGTAATCCAGAATTAGAGATACATATATGGATTAAAATTTGATATCTATATATACTTAAAGTAAATAAAAAAAAAATAATAATAAATTACAATTTAGAACTAAAAGTTGTACATGGTACATAATTAGATTTGCGTGTTGTGTGTAAACGAATGCTGAGTTACGTATGTATGTACGAGTACGATGAGAGTGTATATATTTGCTAGTCCACAACAACAGGCTGGCGTATGTTAAATATCGAACGTGGTCTATTACCGGATTATTCTTCGTTTTTTTTTTTGTGCGGCTACTTAAAATCAAACCACCATGTGGAAAATAGCCCATGCTGTTAAATTTTAATGCTGAGGAAAAAAAAATCTGGTTACGGTATATCTAACCGGATTATCACTTTCGTTATATCCAAGTGCTGGTGCAACAAACCAACGAGTAACCAAAGTTTCGCTATGTGAATGGCCGCCATATAATTTATAGATATATATCTCAATTATTAAGATAAATTTGTATATAGAATCAATAATTAAAATATATATATATAAAAAAAAAAAAAAAAAAAAAAAAAAAAAAAAAAACAACCTAAAATTAATAATTATGCTAAATTATTACTGAATTTATGAAATAGAAGTGATGTTTTTGATAGTTATCGAAGTGTACTATTCTATAATCTATTTAGCTTTAAGAATATTTTTCCATACAGATCTCCGTTGGTGAGCGCTCGTCAGCTGATCTGGGTGAGTTTTTTTAATTGTATTTTCTATAATATTTACTTAAATTTTTTTTGTAATTATATAACTTGTTAAGTATTTCATGCATATTTTTTGTTTAAACTCTATTTGAATTATCTTGACAAATTCTTTGTGGTTATGCTTATTTAATTATCATTGATAACATCAAATTTGAAATTCTGTATTATGTTACTTATTTGTTTAATTATTTTTTTTTTTTTTTTAATAAAATGTTGATTATAATGAATTGCTAAATTTCTAGTTTGTACTGGTGGGAATGTGTGAGCAAGGTGAACAAATTTAATTTTTTTCCTCCAGGTTATATTAATTTCTTTGTGTGATCGAATATTTTTGTGTGCTGTTTGTAACCCTCCCGAGCCGAATTGAGTTTATCCAAACAAAATTCCTGGAGCGTGGCACTTATAAACTTATAACCTTGCCAACTTATAAACTTTAAATATCGATTTATAATATATCTTTTGGGAGTGCGGTATACTAAGTTACTTTGGATGCGCACTGTACTTAAATTGTGATTCGTTTTGTTATACATAGCATTGGTGTTAGCCTACATACACATTCTAAGATAATCTTCTAAAATGCTAATCCGGTTTAATAATTTTGCGGTAATCGTACAAAAAAAAAAAAAAAACCGAAATATGAGAATTATTTTTTTTGATAGAAGAGGGAGATTCTGATTTGGATTTTCGATCATGGAGGATCGTTTTGGTCGCTGCTAACAAAAAAGTAATCCAGAATTAGAGATACATATATGGATTAAAATTTGATATCTATATATACTTAAAGTAAATAAAAAAAAAATAATAATAAATTACAATTTAGAACTAAAAGTTGTACATGGTACATAATTAGATTTGCGTGTTGTGTGTAAACGAATGCTGAGTTACGTATGTATGTACGAGTACGATGAGAGTGTATATATTTGCTAGTCCACAACAACAGGCTGGCGTATGTTAAATATCGAACGTGGTCTATTACCGGATTATTCTTCGTTTTTTTTTTTGTGCGGCTACTTAAAATCAAACCACCATGTGGAAAATAGCCCATGCTGTTAAATTTTAATGCTGAGGAAAAAAAAATCTGGTTACGGTATATCTAACCGGATTATCACTTTCGTTATATCCAAGTGCTGGTGCAACAAACCAACGAGTAACCAAAGTTTCGCTATGTGAATGGCCGCCATATAATTTATAGATATATATCTCAATTATTAAGATAAATTTGTATATAGAATCAATAATTAAAATATATATATAAAAAAAAAAAAAAAAAAAAAAAAAAAAAACAACCTAAAATTAATAATTATGCTAAATTATTACTGAATTTATGAAATAGAAGTGATGTTTTTGATAGTTATCGAAGTGTACTATTCTATAATCTATTTAGCTTTAAGAATATTTTTCCATACAGATCTCCGTTGGTGAGCGCTCGTCAGCTGATCTGGGTGAGTTTTTTTAATTGTATTTTCTATAATATTTACTTAAATTTTTTTTGTAATTATATAACTTGTTAAGTATTTCATGCATATTTTTTGTTTAAACTCTATTTGAATTATCTTGACAAATTCTTTGTGGTTATGCTTATTTAATTATCATTGATAACATCAAATTTGAAATTCTGTATTATGTTACTTATTTGTTTAATTATTTTTTTTTTTTTTTTAATAAAATGTTGATTATAATGAATTGCTAAATTTCTAGTTTGTACTGGTGGGAATGTGTGAGCAAGGTGAACAAATTTAATTTTTTTCCTCCAGGTTATATTAATTTCTTTGTGTGATCGAATATTTTTGTGTGCTGTTTGTAACCCTCCCGAGCCGAATTGAGTTTATCCAAACAAAATTCCTGGAGCGTGGCACACACTGGTCATTACAAAAATGGCGCCGAAACAGGGACCTGAAGGTCACCTCATGGTCACTGCATGGTCTCTTTAATTTATTAATTTTTAACACTTCAATTATATTTTTTTTTATTATTTGCCGATTTATTTGCTTACAGTAAATAAGATTGACTATCAGTTATGAAGTTTTTTTTTGATTGAATGATCGTGTTTCGATTTATCTCAGAAGGATACTCTTAGCTTGAAACTCTTATTTACTGGTAAGCAAAGCACGCTTTGATCGTACCGTGTCGTATTTTCTATCAGTTTTTTTATATCAACATGTTTGTTTGAAAATCGGAAATTTCTTTGATGCAATTGAATAGTGATGATTTCACTCATCTTGCATCAGAGAGGTTGTTGATTGCACACATATGTTGATTTACATGCATAATTCAGTTTGTTTGTTCACTATTCTCTACATTCACACCAGTATAGCTATTTTAGAAATATTATTAATTAATTTTGATTTTAAATATATATATATATACCTATATATTTAATTGGAATGCAATTTGCGTTGCTATTTGGTTGGTGGTTTACTTTTTTTTTCTATTTTATTATTTTATATATATACATATCGCTATTTTTTCTTAAAGTTTGTTCCATTAAACGTTGGAAAAAAAAACCAATACTACAATTATAATTGAAGACTATTATCATAAGAAAAGTATAGCTTCTTTATTTTTATTACTGTAACTTCAAGAAATAGAAATTTTCGTTTAATATGGATCGGAATCAGTATATCAAATTTTTACTTGATGAAGAAATCGAAGTTGAATATACGGTTCATGATATATCAACTGACGATTTAGAAGCTTTAAGTAAGCTATTACAAGCTCTGGAACCAGAATTTAGTAATCCCAAAACTCCATTGGGAAAATCTCATTTATCGAGTAACCCTGAGCACGATATTGATTTGGGCTGCTCCGTTTACAAATTTTTAGATAGATCTATTAAATCTACACCAGTTCCTTCAACTGAACAGCTGTTTCGAATTTTTTATCGAGCGACTCATTGGCAAAAACGTTTACAAAGAACAAAAAATTCATTTGGAGAGGTACCTGGAGTAACTAATCAAATGTCGAAATTCAGGCGACTTGCACAAGAAGCCCTTAACCTTTTAAATATGGACAAGGACTCTGTAACTCCTTCTCAACAGCAACCTGATGGTGCATGTGCTAAGGTGTCAGATACTTATCCTATTCCTAGTAGCAGCTCGATAGAAAAATTAGATATAAAAAAACAGCAGGAACTGCAAACTTCGTCTGAGACCAGTGATCAGCAGGATGAATACAAATTGCGTAAAGTTATCAGACAAACAAATCAACCAGATTTAACGACAGAACCTACGGGTAGAAAGGTGGACTTTAATGTTCAAAAGAATCTCGAAAAGGTTATCTCGATCAATCAAGAACAAATCCGAACAGTAGATAAGTCCAAGTTTAACGAAGTTTCTGGGTATCCTTCATTGAATTCACTTACAAATATAACGCCAGACGACGGTCCACCTAGTTATTCAAATCAATCAAATGTATTCAATGCGAATAATTATAATAACCAATTCACACAAGAACAGTTTAGAGACGTGCCTCATTATGCCACCTATGGTAACTCAAATCAATCTCAATCCTATTCTCCGTATGTAGGGAATTATAATTCTAGATATCATCCTAAGTGGGGGATTTCATTCTCCGGAGCCCCCCAAGACATGGATGTAACAGATTTTGTATTTCGGTTAGAATCATACGCTCATAGGGATAGAGTTCTTCCCAATGAATTAGAAGCGTTGTTACCTCATTTTTTAAAGGGGACAGCCGAAAAATGGTTTTGGTCTTTCTCGAAATTAAAACCTAACTCACCTTATAAAATTATACGAGAAGCACTCTTAAGTAGATTTCGCAGTCATGTGACGGAACGGGAAATGCGTCGAATAATCGAAACTCGTTTACAAAAACCCAGAGAAACATTCAATGACTATCTTTTGGAAATGGAGTGTTTAAATAGTAGATTACAGTATGGATTACAAGATAATGAATTTTTAGAAATATTACGAGAAAATATGGACCCAGCTTTGCAGAATGCTACTTTATCGTCAAACATTAGGTCGATAGATGAACTAAGACTTATATGTCAACGTTTTGAAAAGCTATGGCATACGTCTGGTTATGATCCTCGTAAACTAACGGAATCAAAATTTCGAAGAGCTGCAATCGTTAGTTCTATGTACGAAGATGAAAATAATTTATTCAAATCAAATGAAACTGCTCAAAATACTTCGATTTCGCCACCCATGTTATCCGATTCTTTACAAAATTACCCACAATTGGAAGCATTAAATGCAAAGTTTGGTCAAAGTAGAACTAACCCTAGAGGTACAATCTCCAAAGAACCAGGAAATTTCTTGATATGTTGGAACTGTCGGGACCTGGGCCATCGTTATCAGGATTGTCCAACTCCAATTCAGCAAATATTTTGCTTTGGTTGTGGTAAACGTGGTGTCATTAAACCAAATTGTATTTATTGCCAATCAAGACTGTTGGGAAATAGACATCCGGTCGCGAACAAATCGGGTCTCTTGCGTCCTGGGAATACTATACTCAACCCGAAAGCACCATCCACGAGTTCGGAAGTGCAAAAGAACCCAAATCGTTAGTAAACTTAAAACAGTCATCATATAATCAGGCACATTCCCTGCCTGACACTATAATCGAATCAAATATTAATAAAAACACCAAATTCAGAACCATATCTACACAAACTGACAACTATTGTAATGAACCAACTCTATTATCGAAAAATAAATTTTCAACTACTCTAAAATGTAAGCGATTCAACCGTTTGTTGATGTATTGGCGAAATCGTAAAATAAACCAACGGCTCTGCTCAAGTAGTATAATTAACGACAACGTAGATCCCCGTCCTCATGTTAATATAATTTTGTTTGGTAAAACTCTTTTGGGACTATTGGATAGTGGGGCATCCATTAGTGTTTTAGGAAGAGGATCTGAAATGCTTTTGTCTAGAGCTGGCATCGCCTACCATAAACTGACCTCTTGCATAAAGACGGCTGATGGTACTAAAAATAAAGTTTTGGGGTACATCGATCAACCAGTCACATACAATGATAAGACAAAAGTTATAAGACTTTACATTGCTCCTACGTTAGAGGGACAACTTTATCTAGGTATAAACTTTTGGCAGGCGTTTTCAATCACACCATTAATTATCAGTGAATTATGCAAAAATGAAACTGAAATGAAAACCCATAAGCTTTCTTTTGATCAAACACAAAAACTTGACCTCATTAAAAATTCATTTCCGTCATTTAATGAACATGGGCTAGGCAGAACTCATCTATTAGAACATGAAATCGACGTAGGCGATAATCCGCCTGTAAAGCAGCGTCACTATCCAGTATCGCCAGCTATCCAAAAGTTAATTTATGATGAGTTGGACCGGATGTTGGAGATGGGAGTAATTGAAGAAAGCAAAAGTGCTTGGTCTTCACCTGTTGTCCTTGTACGAAAACCAAACGGGAAGGTACGTCTTTGTCTGGATTCACGAAAAGTAAATTCTTTAACCAAAAAGGACGCATTTCCTCTACCAATAATTGATGGGTTGTTGGGGAGGTTATCAGAGACAAAGTACATTACCGGAATTGATCTTAAAGATGCCTTCTGGCAAATACCGCTTGAGAAAAATTCTCGCGATAAAACGGCTTTTTCAGTGCCAGGTAGGCCTTTATATCAATTCTGTGTGATGCCCTTTGGTCTCTGTAACTCCCCACAAACCATGTCAAGATTGATGACTCGCGTAGTTCCCCATGAATATCATGAAAATATTTTTGTGTATCTGGACGATTTATTGGTCGTGTCCAGTACTATTGATGAGCATTTTCGACTGTTACAACTGGTGGCCACTTGGTTAAAAGAGGCGGGTTTAACCATAAATCTTGATAAAAGCCGATTTATGATGCGTGAACTAAAGTATTTGGGATACATTATTGGTGAGGATGGGTTAAAAACAGATCCAGACAAAGTGGAAGCCATTCAAAATTTTCCAGCACCGACTTCTATTAAGCAAACGCGACGTTTGTTAGGTATGGCAAGGTGGTACCAGCGTTTTATCCCAAATTACGCTACGGTAACCACACCTATAACTGACCTTTTAAAAAAGGGTACAAAATTTACATGGACGCCTCAAGCGCAATGTGCTTTCGATGAATTAAAGTCTCTGCTAACTTCAGCACCCGTACTCACTAACCCAAACTACAATAAACCATTTGCAATACGTTGTGATGCAAGTACATCAGGAGTGGGTGGCGTATTGTTTCAGTATGTCGATGATGAACATGAAAGACCTATCGCCTTTGTATCAAAGAAACTGAATCCTGCTCAGAAACATTATTCGATATCTGAACTTGAGTGTTTGGCTGCTTTGATCAGCATAAAAAAGTTTAGGCCCTATATCGAGGGTTTCCCTTTCAAAATAATTACTGATCATATGGGATTGAAATGGCTAATGACACAGAAAGATTTAAGTGGTCGTTTAGCGAGGTGGAGCCTCAAACTCCAACAGTATAATTTTACAATCGAACATCAAAGAGGGTCCCGTAATGTTGTGCCTGATGCACTTTCTCGAGCTTTTTGTGATGTGGCTGAAGAAATACAATGCGATTGGCCTCTATTGATAAACGCCATAGATCTAAATACGAGTGAGTTTGATGATTCAAAGTATGCAATGTTTCGCGAACAAATCGAATTAAATCCAGAAAATTATCAAAATTTTAAGATAAATAACAAACGTATCCTTATTCGAATAGAGCCTAAATTGAACGAATCGCTCACAGATTTACCGGTCTGGAAATTATGGATCCCAGAACCACTGACGTTACAACTTATTCACGAGGAGCACGATATTGCTACAGGGGCACATGGTGGAATACAAAAGACTCTTGATAGGTTAAGGCGTTATTATTTTTGGCCTAGAATGCGAACTCAAGTAAGAGAATATATTGGAAACTGTGAGTTGTGTAAAACCAGTAAATGTAACAACCAACTGTCCAGACCTCCATTAGGAAATCTTCGACTGACTGAGCGGCCATGGCAACGTATTTTCGTAGATTTGATGGGTCCATATCCCCGATCAAAGTTGGGTAATACCTACATTCTTGTAGTCGTAGATCAATTTTCGAAATATGTCCTATTAAGACCATTATCGACAGCAACATCACCGAAAATTATATCGTTCCTCAAAAACGATGTCTTCTTAACTTTTGGTACACCTGAAACGTTAGTTAGTGACAACGGAACACAATTCAAAAGCAAACTCTTTGAAAAACTCTTATCGGACTTTAAGGTTACTCATACATTTACCGCACTGTATTCGCCTCAGGCAAATGCCTCTGAGAGGGTCAATAGATCTATACTTTCGGCGATTCGAGCTTACGTAAAAGAGGAACATCGTAGTTGGGATGAGAAAATCGGAGAAATCGGTTTCGCGTTGCGAAATTCCATACATCAATCAATTGGTTATTCTCCTTATTTTGTTCTATTTGGGTATCACATGATTGTTAGTGGTAATTGTTATAACCTTTTAAGAAATCTAAACTGTATAAATGAAAACGAAGTGAATATTTTACCGGTTAGTGATAGACTAAATAGCCTACATGCAAAGGTTAAAACTAGTCTCCAAGCTGCTTATGATAGCTATTCGAAACGTTATAACTTGCGAACTCGGCCAATCGAATACATACCTGGTCAAATAGTATATATACGGCAACACCATTTAAGTGATTCGAGTAAACATTTTTCGTCTAAACTGGCACCTAAGTTTTTAAAAGCTCGTATAGCTAGTAAAGTTGGAAACGTAATATACAAGTGTGAAGATATGGCAGGTAAATCGCTTGGAAACTATCACGCTAAGGACATAAAAATATGATATTGTGAATTCAGCTTCGATTATAATTGACCATAGTGGAAACCTTATAATCGAACCTGCCCTGTAATGGCCAACTTATAAACTTTAAATATCGATTTATAATATATCTTTTGGGAGTGCGGTATACTAAGTTACTTTGGATGCGCACTGTACTTAAATTGTGATTCGTTTTGTTATACATAGCATTGGTGTTAGCCTACATACACATTCTAAGATAATCTTCTAAAATGCTAATCCGGTTTAATAATTTTGCGGTAATCGTACAAAAAAAAAAAAAAAACCGAAATATGAGAATTATTTTTTTTGATAGAAGAGGGAGATTCTGATTTGGATTTTCGATCATGAAGGATCGTTTTGGTCGCTGCTAACAAAAAAGTAATCCAGAATTAGAGATACATATATGGATTAAAATTTGATATCTATATATACTTAAAGTAAATAAAAAAAAAATAATAATAAATTACAATTTAGAACTAAAAGTTGTACATGGTACATAATT
Organism: Tipula lateralis; assembly: GCA_963932295.1. Taxonomy (NCBI): domain Eukaryota; kingdom Metazoa; phylum Arthropoda; class Insecta; order Diptera; family Tipulidae; genus Tipula; species Tipula lateralis. Next base: position 77,086,399 of record OZ010736.1, on the reverse strand, counting down.
AGATTTGCGTGTTGTGTGTAAACGAATGCTGAGTTACGTATGTATGTACGAGTACGATGAGAGTGTATATATTTGCTAGTCCACAACAACAGGCTGGCGTATGTTAAATATCGAACGTGGTCTATTACCGGATTATTCTTCGTTTTTTTTTTTGTGCGGCTACTTAAAATCAAACCACCATGTGGAAAATAGCCCATGCTGTTAAATTTTAATGCTGAGGAAAAAAAAATCTGGTTACGGTATATCTAACCGGATTATCACTTTCGTTATATCCAAGTGCTGGTGCAACAAACCAACGAGTAACCAAAGTTTCGCTATGTGAATGGCCGCCATATAATTTATAGATATATATCTCAATTATTAAGATAAATTTGTATATAGAATCAATAATTAAAATATATGGAGTTCAGTGTTAGTCGTCACAGTGAGTGGACGTGTTTTTTTCCACTCGCTGTTTAATTAAATAAAATAAATTCGTTTGTGTTTGTGTGTGTGTTTGTGGCTTAATTTTTGTAATCTCAGATGAGTATCATTATTACATTATACTATATTTTATTATATTTAATATTAAATTATATTATATTATATATTGCATAATATATTTAGGTTATAGTGTTTATATAAATTAAGGTGGATGTACATATATCGTATTTGTGTGTGTCAGTTTGCAACGTGTATACATTGCCAGTAATGGTATTGGTATATAGTTATATATACATCAATTGCAATATCACACACACAAACAATTTTCCGTTGCAAACGATTAAATGCGACACGTGTGTTTTTTGTTTTGTTTCGTCTGACGAGACAATCCCATAATTCGACCATCATATATTTCCCTTTCCTCTGAGTGATTTTTGTATTTTGTTTTATGTACATAATGTATTTCAAGGCATACATGGAGGGGACTTTTGGAGAGTTTTGAATTATAACGCGGTCAATCTGCATGTGTATTTGTGTCTTTTTGTATATACATCAGTGTGGAAAACACAAATTCACATTCTATAGTCTAAATTTTGATGTCCTTGAAAACGATTGCATATAAAGTTTTGTTAAATTTTATATAGCACGTTATTTTGTTTTTGTTTTCTTAGTTGCATTAGTCAAATAAAATTCTAAATATTTGACTATGTATTTCCCTTCCCTTTTGTTTTATATATTTTGCTTATATATATAGATCAAGTATAGATCAATAATATTCCAATGCGTATACGGGAAAATGTATACAGGTTTGATCTTGTTTATATTTGTGTACATATAATATAATATATAAATGCATACAGTGCGTTACATATTATTACTGGTTTTTGGGTTTGCTATTTGATGGGTTTGCATGCAATGTTTTTATATTTAATTATTGTTTGAGAATTTAATTTAGTTATTAGGAGTTTAATGCGGTGCCATGCATAGATTAATGGTCGAAGGGTCAGTTTTTATACGACCAGCGAGGTGACTTGTATGTGGGGGGTGTGGAGCAGAGGCACTTTGAGGTGGAGTGGATTGATATATTTTGGAGTGGGTTCCGAATAGGTAGAGCAGGCACGGTAGAGATTCGGAAATTAATTGAACATATATTTGTTGGTGGTTGATGGATTCTGGCACGAGCGGTTCAGTTGTGGGCGTTTGAATTGTGGGTGTGTTCGGGATATTTTCTGTAGCGGGACGTTTACCTGTATAGCGGGATATTGATCTGGATTGGAGGTGTGGACTTGGTTCGGTTGATGTTTGACGGCTATTTGTCTGAGTACTTCATGATGTTATGGTGAATCTTCTCGTTTCCAGTGGATTTTATTCGTGTTTTAAGTTTCATATGTAAGCGGGGGTTCTCGGCCGTTGCCGTGGTGGGATTAATTTTTATGTTTCTCTTAGTTGGGTTTAGTTTTGGAAGCTTCCTTTCAGTTGCAGATGTGTCGAGGGGTGCGGAGCGAATAGCTGGCGTGTAGCTCAGGTATCGATCGAGGTTGGTTCCTCCAACATGTTCTTTTCGGCTCGGTCTGGAGTCTGGTGGCGTCCTCCGAAACTAGCCGCGGTATCGGGGATTCCTATTGAACTGTAGGATTGATTGGTTAGTGATTCTAGGCCACGATTGGGGAGTTATTGCTGTCTCGTTGACACTTGAGTGTTGATGGTTTTAATTTTTTGTCGTTGGAATCGGGTCTGTGCTTGAATTGGTCGTGGGTTTGGGGATTGAATGGTTTTCGGCCGTAGTCCCGGGATGCGTTTCCGGTGATTGAGAATGCAGGTGTGTGTCTTGTATCGGGTTTGACTGTCCTTGTTTTGAAGAGTTTTAGAAGATGTGTATGCCTACGTTCGGGGTGTCACTTTACTGTAGATGTGGCGGATCTGCATCGAGTTCTACTGTTTATGGGTTCAGTAGCCGCTTATTCAAATTTGCTACATTTTAAAGGAGGAATAGTTGGTGTTGACTTCGATTCGGCTCCATTCATATCATTTGATATGAAGTCAGATTTGAGTGCGAAATCGAGTAAGTTGAGGTAACGTGTGTACAGCACAAGGGTGGTGTGTGTGACACATAATTAATAAGGAAAGTGTACACATCCTCAGGGATTTTGTAGGACAGGAGTGTTTAGATTTTATGCAGTACGAGTCTGTGTCTTCCATTATCGGGGGTGCATTTTGGGATTGTGGTTGAGGATGGTTTAGAATGAAAGTTTGTAACGGGTCGGGCGGGGATTTTATTTTAGTGGCGGGGAGTTGGAACTATTAGAATGTTTGGGTGTCGGCGGGATTTTAGCATTTTTGTAGTGGTGTTCTGGAGGCATTCAATTTTGTAGAGTGTCGGGAGCTTTGATGTTTTGGCGGAATTTTTAGAGAATGTCGCCTGATTCTGGCGTGGGCTGGGATTGTGCAGGAGTGTTTTGGAGGAAGCGGTTTTTGTAGGTATTATTTGTAGCTGGTAATCTGTCCTTTGCCTCATGGTACTGCTGGGGTTAAAGGGGGAGGGGGTTCCGGGGCTGGATTTGAGTGGGACAGGCATGAGGGTTGAGCTAGTTGCGGTGGCGGCTAGGAGCCTCTGTTGGCATTTGGGGATTTAGACGCGAATGGAAGCTAGAGGATTCGCCGGAATGTAAGGTGTTTGGATAGATTCCGGTTTGTTGGATGTCAGTTGAGATAGGTCTGCACTTTTTATTAATTTGTAGGTTGGTGTTCCTTTATTGAGGGTGCTTTGAATGAGTTTTTAGTTTGGATGCTTATAATTGGGTTCTCGTGGGGTTTGTTTGCTACAAATAGATGTATGTTTGGTGGAATTTGGATCGTGTTTGGTTTGCTTGAATGGAGTTCGCTCCGAGGATGTCGATTTCCTCTACTTTTGGGGGCGCTTCTGCTCCATACTTTCTGCATGTATGTGGTAACCCTGACTGTGTTATTGCCTGTGTGTCGTGCATACGTGCCTGTGGGTTATCCATGCGTTATATAAATTTATTAAGCTTCGTATTAAGTTTAGTATTTGGATTTAATGGTGCGTTTTGCAAGTTAATACCAATTGTTTGTTTTTTTTTATTTATAAAGTGACATCCCTGATCACGACCATTAATATAAAAATAATAATAAATTATGGAAAAGTTTGTTTTAATTATTTACATAAGTGTAAATATGATTATAGTTGGAGGGGTTGACAAGGAAAGTTTATTTTATTTAAAAAAGATGTTGCATAATTTTGGAATGTAAAACGTTTTCAGAGATTTATTTCATTTTCTGACAAACATATTCTAATATTATGGTATCATCAGCATAATGGTTGACGGGTACTTAATCTAGCATACCATATTAATTTAATTTATGGTTACAGATTCAGAAGCCGTAAGTTAATTAAATAAGAGTTTTGTATTTGTCTTTAACTATGATTGGTGTGCGGACTTGAGTTTAAATAAATAATAAAATTAATAATAATTAAGTTACAGATGCCTATCTAGTAAATTTATTTTTAGAATTTGTGTAGATGATTTAATTTTATTACGTTATAGCTAACTGCAACTGCAGGTTATAGCTAACTTACTCAATTATTTATTTATATAAATAATTTACCCTTTTCACGAATTGACAGTTTATTTGGTCGTCATAATATGAAATGTTTGTGAAATGCTGTCGGGTCATAAAATAAATAAATCTTGCCTCTCACGTTAGATGGTGGTGGATCTGGAATTTTATGGACGCAACTTTATATGCAACATATGATGAGAAGACCCCAGGATAACTAACCTAAATACTCCAGTTTCAACTGTTGAGGTAACTCAAATACATATGATGGAATAAGAACCAATGGTAATGTGAAAAGGATATAGATTTTACTAACAATTTATATTATTTTAAGTATTATGTAACAGGAAAATGGTTCTGCTGAAGATTGTCGCCTTAGTCTATTTGTTTCTCTGATAAGCATGTTACAGAATTATGGCAATATTATCGTAATGGATGGCTTAAACTATCATACCATATTAATTAAATTGTTTCAGATACCTGAGCCATAAGTTAATAAATTTTCTTTCAGAGTTCTGTACTTATGTTTTAATTAGGTTACTTGTGTGGGCGGGAGTAGAAATAAATAATAAAATTAATTAATTAACAGATAATAATATTAATAAATTACAGATTCCTGAGCGACTAACTAATACATTTATTTCAGAACTTTAATTTTAATTTAGTTTTAATTTTATTCAAACACAGCACAGCAGATAGGTAATGCGGACTGGAGAATGCTGATTGGCGATTGCAGATTAGTAGATTAGAATTGTGATTGTCTTGTTGTTGTCAGTTAACAGTAGTTTAGTAAACGATTTGCCAGGTGTCTGTAACCGGGTCGTTCTCTCCTTACTAACATACCTTCCCATCCTTACCTATTGTTTTATGTAAACGGCTGTAGGAATAGGCCCGGCGTTATCCGGGAATCTTGCCTAGCGCTTGGTCCTACAGTCCTATCAATCAATCAATCAATCAATATAGAATCAATAATTAAAATATATATATAAAAAAAAAAAAAAAAAAAAAAAAAAAAAAAAAAAAAAACAACCTAAAATTAATAATTATGCTAAATTATTACTGAATTTATGAAATAGAAGTGATGTTTTTGATAGTTATCGAAGTGTACTATTCTATAATCTATTTAGCTTTAAGAA